>KZ808620.1:73304-92235 GCA_000696205.2 Oncopeltus fasciatus | reverse complement strand
AAAAAAAAAAAACCTATAATTCCTAATCATTTTATGGAATATCAATTGTTGATACAAAAACTAAAGGAAATAAATAATGTAAGTTTAACACATTCATCAAAATAGCACAAATATCAGGTCAATGAATGGAGCTGCTTGGCTCTTTAAGATAATCATCTAATTCTTAACAATTATTTAATTCCTTAACTAGCCCCCTTAGGGTTGATTGAATAAGCTTATATGTAATTAGTCACAATGTCAGAACAACTGATTGAACATAATCTGAAATACATGGGGTTCAGCTGTTTCTGAGAAAATAATTTATAGCAGACATCGATTTTTTAAAATTTGTTTTTGGATTCTGTGTATCTTGAAACATATTATAGAAAGGGAGGTAAATTTTTTGACGAGCAAGTTTTATAAAGAAAGGATTATCAGGATTCTGTCTTGGAAGTTGAAGAATTAAAAACTAATTTGTAACCAAAACATTTAAATGTAATTTTTTTTGAATTCCTGATAATTCTCTATTCATATAACAGAAAGATTTGAGGTCACATATTTATGTAATGAAGAAAATTATATGTAAATTAAAATACAAGTAAATAAGTTCTAATATAGAGTTTTTAACCATAGAGATTGTTAGTAGAGAATTTCCAAGTGTTTGCCTCCCTTTTAACCACTTAGGGTCATGAAGGGAGGAGCTATCTTCAGGTTGCCATTCCACTCTAAACATTCATGGCTGAGAACAAGCATTTATTTATCGAAAAAGCTGGCCTTGGGCACAATTTGAACCCATAGCTCCAGAATTGCGAGATCCCATGATCTACCCTTGCTCGCCAAATATTTGTTATTGTGATAAAGTCTTTCTTACCTTTTTGTCATAGAATATTAATTTAATGATTTTTTTATAGGAGAAAATGAAGCTAGGGAGGCTGGTGAAACATTGAAAAAACTAGGGTACCAGTTTGACATTGCTTTCACTTCTGTTTTGCTCAGAGCCAATAAAACACTGGATATTATTTTGAAAGAAATAAACCAAGAGAACATTCCTATTTGTAAAACATGGAGACTAAATGAAAGACATTATGGTGGCCTCACAGGAATGAATAAAGCAGAAACAGCAAAGAAATATGGAGAGGAGCAGGTATTAATAAAAAATTATTATTACTATAACTACAGGTATCATAAATAAATTCACTTCATGTTAAAAAGCATTATTATTTTTATTTTATAACTCATGAAATGATGAATCGAATGTTCGAGATAGGAGTATCTCTTCTCTTCTCACCGATGAAGGGGGGGAAAGATCCCCGAAAAATTTGCTACTTGTGATTTTTTATTTTTTTGTGTGTGCACTGCACTCTCTATCTCACCTGTTCTTGATTGCTACAGAATGCTGATTGCTATATAGGTAGCAGTCACACTCAGGTAGCTTGACTGCTACCTATGCATGATTGCTATATATACTTTCTATATATATATAAAAAATGAAACACTCACAGCTGTGATATGTAGTAATGAAGAACAGGTGGGATAGAGAGTGCAGTGCACACAAAAAGAAAAATCACAAGGAATACAATTTTCGGGGATCTCTCGCCCTTCGTCTGTATGGAGTGAAGAGAGATTAGGCTAAAAAAAAATATTTTTCTTTTTCTTTCTGTGTGCACTACACTATCTATCCCACCTGTTCTTGATTTATACATATATCTGAACTGCAAGCCACAGAATTCTTAACCTACCTATTTTTGTAGAGAATTCCTGAGCCTATTGCGCCGANAAACGATACTTCAGGGATGATCTTATATATATATATATATGAGCCGCTTATTTTGAAAGTGGCCTAACTCCATTTTTCAATTCGAGATATTTAAAGTTTTGTGTTTCAATAAATTTATAAATGTACGTATAGGATAGTAATGATTTATACTGCTTAAGCGTATCTAAATTTAAAGTTCCTGTTAAAATAGTGGCAATTACTAAGTAAATAACATGCGTTTTCTAAGTTCATTCAACATATTTAAGATGTTTCAAATGAAAAAAAAAAAAGAAAAAAAAAGAACAATACTGAAATTGTTTTATATTGGAAACACTTCGGAAACATAAGTTTTGGGATTCAAAACATTTTTGAATTAATTACAGAACAGATAATTACAAACATAAATTTATTACAAAACAATTTACTATTCGTTCTGGTGGTATGTATCATAATAGGTCAATTATGTCCTTAAATTTTGCTGTTGTAATTTTTCTAATATTTTTATACAATGGTGTCAATACAATATTTTTGAACTGTCTTTGTCTACCCCGACGTGGTAATAAATTCAGGACTTTGAAATTTTCATTCACATTCATTGATGTCATATAGAAAATTTTATATGGTTCATTTCTGACCAAACACACACATATTCTTAGCCAGTTTACTGATTCTCCATCAGAATTCTTTACCCTTTTAAAAATTGTGTTTTCTAATAATTTTGTTGATACAAAATCTTCCTGTCTCATTTCATTTACAATAAAATTACTACCCGACACTTTTTAATAATCTTGTATAATCTTGGGGAACGAACAGTAATTTTTTTTTTTTAATGCCATTTCTACCACACCAAAATCTCTATAATTTGGTAAAAATTAATGCCATGATATTAAAAATTGATGATCTATGTTTTCCACATTATTATATTGTGTATAATAATTATTATATTGTAAAATAATTAAACATTTTCCTGGTAGTTAGTTCTGGATGTAAATAATTTCTATTAGAATTATGAGATCTGGTATAATGGGATTCAAAATTAGGGAAACTTTCAATTTGTTTTTGAACGTGTTTTTTCGCTTCTTCAGGTCTTGAAGATCCAAGCATCCTCCCATTTATATCATTGCCCACATTTGCAGAGTTTAGTACTCTTTTTCTAGAACTTAACAAATATCTAAAACAAAAATTTCTTGGTGAACCATTTCCATTTGTTGGACGTCTTCGTTTTACAATTTTAAGTAATACATTTTGTTTGTTAAAATCTGCCAAACCCCAAAACTTTTCAAATATTCCTTCTTTCTTCTTCATTGTAATTTTTTATGCAAGTATTCCGACAAACACAATCTTTGTTTTCGAAAATTTTTTCAGGATTATTGGATAATTATTTTCAATCTGTTCTTCCTCAAATTACTATAACAGCTAGTCCTCAAGAACTTGTTACTCTCATGTAAATTAAATGTGCTGGAGTTTATATACTATCTCATAGCTTAATGTCCTATTTAATATTCTCCAATTAATTATATTCATCATCTGCAAAATATTTGGAATCCTAAGATTTATTCTTATAGTCTTTCATAGTCATAGTAGTTCTTAACTAGTTTTCAGATTTTTTTTTGAACTATTGCATTTTACCAATTTGATATTTTACTCAAAAAGTGCGTTTATTAATTTTAGGTGCAAATCTGGAGAAGAAGTTTTGACATACCTCCTCCTCCTATGGAGAAGACCAGTGAATACTACGATAAAATTGTAAATGACCCAAGATACAAAGATGGGCCTTCAAAAGACGAATTCCCTATGTTTGAGTCACTAAAATTAACTATAGATAGAACCTTGCCTTATTGGAATGAAAAGATTGTTCCTGAGTTAAAAGCAGGGAAAAAAATTATTATTGCTGCTCATGGAAACAGTTTGAGAGGGATCGTCAAACACTTGGATTGTAAGTTTTTATAGTTAATTAAGGTGGAAATAGCGTTATGGGCTATGGGTATAATAATTAAACACTGAAATTAATTTACTACTATAAATAAATTAATTACTACTATAAATTAATTTACTACTTATAATTATATCTACTAATAACTTATAATAATTAAATATGTTGCCCTTACCAGTCAATAAATAAAGAAATAGGAAAGAAAAATTACTTACAGATAATTAGCAAACATGAACAAATAAATTAAACGTGCTTATTTATGAAGAGTCTTCACAACTACTTGCTAAATTGTCTACAAGAGAACTGCACTAATTAGTTTTGCCATCACACTGCACTGCTGCTTGAGGGCTACTGGCAAGCCTCTTTTATAACTGTATAGATCATTTTAGGCTCTTCTGGATTTTCCAAGAAAAATAGAATTCCTTGTTTTTAGTAGAGTAGTGCCATAAGCAGGTGACCATCTTCAGTTGGCCCCTTCTTGTATGGGTCTGGTCCTCTTATCACGCATTTCCCCTGAGTCCTCAATATTACTCTCCCCGTAAAACATGTCTGTTCCAGAACAGATTTTGACTGAAGGAGAGAATTCAAAGTGACATCTATGCCTGACGTGGTTGAAGTAGCTTTCCATGAGTTGGAAATGTAAGACTAGAAAATCTCTGTCAACAGTATTACGACTTTCCAATCAAGGCCATCATATTCGCCAGTTCATGTTGAAGGCTTGAAGACAAGAAATTACTGGTCTAAGGGAGGCTCAATTTTTTGGGGGGAAGACTGTTTATCTTTAGTGCTAAGTCATTATAAAATTTAAGAGTCAATTCTTTAGCCTAAGACGTAATCTATTATGACACTCTCTCCTAAAAGGTTATTTAATTATCACCTGATCTTTTTGTTAGGGTCCTTTATTTTTATGTAAAAGTGGATTCATTCAGTATATCTCTATACTTTCTGTTATCCAGAATTACAGGTTTAATTCCTTTGTCTGCATGAATTGTGACATAGTTTTTATTTTCAATTTCTTATGCTACTTTATTTCCTGACTGTAATTTCAGGTATTTCTTTTATAGAACTCATCCATCATTGCTTATCCACATAATTGAAGTAGTGGAGTAATAAAAGAAGCTCTAATGTTTAGCCTAATTTCATAGTTTATTTCATTTAAATATACTTTTAAATTCACTCTTATATTATACCTGTCCTATCCTCTCTATGGCTAGACAAACTTAAGCTCTAAAAGTGTGTATTAACTATATTTTCAGGGATGATCTTATTTGACAAGTTCATAGCCCAATCACTTATATTCTGTGTAAGAAAATTAGGAACTAAACATGCTTTATTAATAAGATTCCACTGTTAAGAGCATTAATAATTATTGATGTCATTATATCTCACATATCATTCATATAAACAGTTCAAGGAAGAATGACTGCCCACAGAGCAGTGATAATATACAGATACAGTGAATACAAAACACAAATTAATAAATAAGTATTAGATATTTTTTGTTGGGGTTCGGTCAAAAATGGGATCTTAGTGACCCGAAGTCCCCTCTCACCTTCATCATGAAGAGGCTATCATCATAGTCCTGTACAATGTAAGCCGAAACGTTGGCAGATAATTATAAAAATACACATTTTTAAAATGTTTGAATTTTTTGGATCTACCTTGACCAAACCCCAACAAAAACATCTAATAATAATATCTATGGTCAAAAGACTCTCGATATTAATAAATAAGAAGTTCAACAATGTAGTATTTTTATAAATATAAATGAAAAATAATTTTATTTTATCGTTGACCCCAACCCTGCTTAGCGGTAGGGGGATTGGACTATGATAATGAGGATTTTATTATAATAAAATTGACCCTTATAACTCTCGCTTTTGACAGACCCTATCGCCGACAAAGCGACCGTTACAGCTATACCTGACACATCCGACTAACTCACAGAATACAAACGCAGTTGAATACAGACAGTGACAGTGAACGAAAGTATTCGGCCTCGAAGATGGACAATGTCCGAAAGCGCTCGCCAACAGAAGATGGTTTGCAGAAACCAATGAAGACGGATAATAGAAGGTATGATAGAATAGTGTAATATTTACTGTACCGGTTTCAGTTAAAAAGGAGAGACAGGGCACATATATAGACTTCACAGGTCTTTTCATATTCAACAGTTTAGTCATATCTGATCGGATATCACCTCCTCACATCTTTCATTAAGGTCCAAAGTTTTGCTCTACTAGAGAGGCAATTGTGAGGGGAGTTATTTATTTCTGAAGAACTAGTACCAGACATGGAATAATATCGGTTTCCTGTACAAATAATGGTGGAGAAACGGGATATGTTTTGGGGGAAAGAGAGTATATGCTATTGACTAATCAAGTCAAAAATATAGCAGAGTAGACGAGGGTATTTCTTTAAATATTTCTTTTATTTTCGCCTCATTGGCTAGGTCCACGAAAAACAAGGTAGTAGCAATTTAATTACAGGGTGTTTTACATTAGGTTCCTTATGCCGACTCGGAAAGCTTCATCCTCCTTAAGTTGATTACAGTGAATTTGATTTAAATATTTCATTAATTTTCTGCATGCATCACAATTGGCAATGTTAACGACTGTGTCGTTTAATTTTGATTTGCATGTATATTTATTTTGCCCAGCTACCTTATCAGCTTGGTCAAGATCATTGATTTCGAGCCGGATTGTTGAATCATGGATTGTATTACTGATAAGTTGAAATTTCCCCCATTTCAAGTAGCTCCCTTAAGGCGGACATAACATGGTGGTGGCGAATTGTCAAAATAATCATCCACCTGTTGTGAAGTTGTGCAAGAGAAACTTCGTAATAGTTTATAGATGTAAAACTAACTGCATTTGATCATTCCGATGCTGTTTCTATCATTAACGACAGCTGTTTCTATTGTTGAATTTCTGCTCTTTCGTCAAAATACGCCACAATAATCCCAGACAATTACTCAAAACACAAGCTTCGAGTTACTGTTCTTGTGTTAAGTGGATTTTCCTACTTGATATGTTCATTCTAATCGAGATTAACTCGAAAGTCGTGATTTAATCGACTTACATATTGCTCGCCCTCTGATTCATAATTAAAAACTTTCTGAAACAGAAATTTCCAACATTTAACAAAACTTCCTAGCCTCAAAACTATTTCTTCCTTTCTAATATATCAACTTTGTGTCAAATTTTTTGGTATATTAGAAAGAAACTGTTGAAATGTTTTACATTAATTTAGTTATAATTTTGTTAAGTTGCTTTGTTAATTAATTTATAAAATTTTACGATATTAGGAAATAGGTTCGGACTCAAAAACACTTGACTGAAATGGTAACTCAATTAAGCAAAATTCCACATCTTTCAGATATTGTGTCTTACTAGGAAATTTATTTTTTAGATTGAAGTCTCCATCTGATGCTCAATTTTTAACCGTAACAGAAAAAAAAAAAAAAAAGAAAATAACTTCCGTAGACAATACGTTTCCAAATTTTATAGTGGGAGATGGTTGTCTCTTGAATATGACCTTAGATAGTGAAGGAACTAAAAATTCGTAATGATTTCTGCCAGTTAAGATTTGTCCACAGCTCCTCTTTGAAAAATGAAATTTTCACTAAAGATACTTAACACAACTTCCCATTCCTTAAGGAACGCCCATAAATGTAAGTAAGATAAATAGGGTTCTTAAGAAATGTCACTCACAAATTGGCTGCACTGCTAGTGAACTGATAACCTTGTTAAGTTTTTGATAGCGCTATCAGAATTTCACAGTCTTTCAATTGATCTTTTACAGGTTGTTTAGAGGCGCTAAAAATGGGAAAATATAAGATTGTTATGGTGAGACATGGAGAAAGTGAGTGGAATCAGAAGAACTTATTTTGTGGTTGGTTTGATGCCAATTTAAGTGAAAAAGGTAAATGCTTATTGAAATAATTTTATAGCAACACTCAGAGAACTCACAAATCTGTGTATTTTTAATAACATGTTTCAGAGATAGCTTATACAGGCATAATTGTTGTAATTTTAGTATTAATCCACTGCAAATATTGTTAGCCTTAATATAGTTTATCAGAATTCATTTCACCATAGTTCAATTACCATACTCTGGTTAAGTGATTATAGTTTCCTATGAATATCCTATGTATTGACTTGAATAAATCTTATTTCAAAGTTTTAAAATATTCAAAATAATTCTGGCCCAAAAGAACTAGATAACCCCGAGTTAACCAACAAACTCAGCTTAAAATGTTCATGTAGACTTTCACAGTCTTCAAAAATATTCATAGATTCTTCTTCCAGGCTTTTAGTTGCTTTTTGCTGAGCTTACACCCATCCTGTGACGGGTTCTTTTCCTAGCCTGGTTTGATTCCTGTGGCTGTATTTGCTCAATAGCCAATTACATAGCCTGTATCTTTTTAAAAACATTGTTAAGGTTCTTTTTCTTTATCTTAGTTTCAGTTATGTCTCACGTGAATGAAGGTTATAGAATAAATATCATACCCATAATTGAATTATCTCTACTTGAGGAGACTTAATTTATATTTATTGTATTATAAGTCATATGTGGCAGTTATTTTTGTTTAATTCATTTTCCAGCTTTTCTTTAAAATCAGACATTGGAGGTTACCACAACCAAAATTTTGTTCTTGAGAAATTAATTTCCTCAAATCATTTCTTCTATGTTTATCAAAGCCTTACTATTTAATTTCTGTCAAGTGTATTTTACTTATTCACTCATACTTTTTCATTATCTTAGCACATATAAATGTTCTCCTGACCTATATGTGAAATAAGATTCTCTCTACCCTTAAGGCTGTTTATCATTACTAAACCAACTGCAATTTATCATAGAAACTAATCTAATATAACATTTATTATTTTATTGTTTTACTGATAAAAAAAGTTTTTTTTTTTAAGTTACTTAAAGGGATTAAATTATTATGTGAGAGAATTTAACCTAATCTTAAATGGTTTTTTTTTTTTTTTTTTTTTTTTTTTTTTTTTTTTTTTTTTTTTTTTTTTTTTTTTTTTTTTTTTTTTTTTTTTTTTTTTNGGTGTATTAAGATTAAGGGAGGATTCAAGGTATGTGTGAAAGGAGTCCCAATCAACTGGACCTTGGATTAGGCGAGGAAGGCGTTCTGCTTGGTAAGGGTTGGTATCAGTGTTTAAGGAGAGGATTACAGGACTATGATCGGAGGAGAGATCTAGTAGGTTGGTGACGTGGGAGAGGATGTGGTTGAGGCCTGATGAGATGAAATAATCAAGCACATCAGGTTGTTTGGATCGGGATGTAGGCCAGTAGGTAGGTTTGCGGGGAGATAGGATTTTGTATCGTGATGAGTCAATAACTGCCCTGAAGACATTACCTCTTGTATTTGAGGTCCTGCAGCCAAACTGTGGATGTTTGGCATTAAAATCTCCTCCAGCGATGAAGCGAGGTCCTAGAGAGTGAAGGAAGGATTTTAGGAGTTCAGGAGAAATTGACTGGTTAGGAAAAAAATTTTAGTTAAATTAAATTGTCAAAACAATGAGATCTGAAGTGTAACATATTTCTTTCTCTCTGATCTTTTAATTTCAGGAGGTACTTTTTCATATTAGTGGAAGTTTTATTCTGTGTTGTATTGTGCTCATCTTTTTCATAATACTTTTAAAATTGAATCTCAGTCCATGTTATTCAGGATATTCAAGTAGTATATTTCTTCTTTACTTTTGTTACTAGGAAGCATGAACAATATATCATTCATATCTAATTTAAACTTTAAAAAACAATTAAGATTTGGTCTCAAATAAGAAAGCAGTATAACAAAATTGAAACCAATCTAAATCACAAAAATAAACAATATATCACGCATAAAATATTTTTATAGAAATATTCTATATTCTAAGAATTATATAGAATTACCTTTACTTGCTCTACCCATAGAAGTATCTCTCGTGCCCCTAACAGAATGTTTTATTAAATATAATTTACAATATTTACTCATGTTGATTTACTATCTAGTTCAATGCCCAACAACACTAATCTTGAAAAATTATAGAACCCAAAGAAACTCTAGCAACATATTTGTTGCTAACATTTAATTATATAAAAATTATATATATATACACATATTACATAAATATTCAAAAATAATAACTAAAATATATTTTACATCATTCCAAGAATATTTTGTTTCAGGCATGTCTGATTCTGAGATAATGGGCCTCAATTTACCAACTGGAATTCCATTTGAATATGAGCTTGATGATGACATGAAGCCAGTTGTTTCAATGAAGTTCCTGGGAGATGAAGAGACTGTTAAGAAAGCAATGGAAGCTGTTGCGAATCAAGGAAAGGCCAAGTAGTGAAATGTGATAGTGGAGAAGTATTTAATGCTCTGATGACTGCCCATAATGGAAATTGAATTAAAAAAATACAAGCATCATTTATTTTTTTATTAATTTATTCTATTTTAGTATGTCTATAAATCAAGTAAAATAAATAAATGTACATACATTGTTTTCCTTATCTTACAAAAATGTCTCATTGCAGAGAAAAACCAATGAAAGATTTCTCATTATCAGATTTTATTTTATTTTACTTTTCCTATATATAATCAAAATAATAATGAAAAAATTATTTAAAAAAAATATTTTGAATAAATTCATCGGTTGAATGTGTTATTATTCATGTTTTGAGAAGATCTATCTTCTTATGTTTGTGTGTCTTCATTTTTGTGAATAAAATTTAGAAGTCATTCTGTTCCATAGAGGAATGTTGTTATAGCAAATTCTGAAAAAATTTAGCTATTGAAATTGTTCCCATGACATATGTTTTGAAGTTTTGTTTTATTCTATTTTTTCTTTTTAATATTTATTTATTTCTGTGTAGTATTTAATTTATTTATAGAAAGAACTGTATACTTTTCCTCAACTGTCTATAATATAATCTCTCCTCTGTAAAAAAAAAAAAAAAAAAAAAAAAAAAAAAAAAAAAAAAAAANAAAAAAAATTATTGAAAGAGAAATCCACTCCTTTAATTAGTGAAAAAGTAAAACAAAAACAAAAAAATGCTGAGAGTTTTCTTGGCCAAACTTATTTTTCTTGCTTTCTATGACTTAGGTCATCTGATCTTTATTTTAGATCATTGAATGTTTTACAATTTAATCTAGTCTAACTGTTCTACATTCTGTGGATTACAAAAAAACAAGTCCAAGCTTCCAAACAAATTGTCGCAATATTTGTAATTGAACTTTTCATTTCATGTAAATCCCCATTCTTATAGAACATATATTTTATTAATAAACATATCTGTGTTGAGTTTCATTACACTAATGAAATATTAAGCCCACTGTAGCAAAAATAATTTTTAAACTCATATTGATATTTCAGATAATCCCCCCATTCCCCAATATTTTTGGTTTAAGCAAAGCCCTATTCATATTTTTTATATTTCACTTGCAGCAATTTCAGTACTTATTTTATCAGTAAACAAATTTCTTTAGAATTTCATCTCTCCAAATAAAATGTTATGCCCGATACATCGAAACTAAACTTTTTATTTTACTTGTACTTGACATTTTAGTTAATCCCCCTCCTCTATTCCTCTAATTTTGCTCAATAAGAAACTTTGCCTTTCATTTTGTGTTTAAAAGCGACATATTTAGTTAAGGAATACTGTGGCCTCTAGAGCATTGACAGCTGTTTGGAGAAAATATCATTTAAATTAAAAATATATGTGATGATAAGATGTCAATAGCTTCATTCCTTCATAATTTGCTAAAAAGGCAGGTTTTGCTCTGTATATATATGTACACACACACACACATATTATATTTATATATATATATATATAATTATGTTATCAAATTCCTAATTGCCACATTAGTTAATCTTAGAAATGTAAAAGTACTGGTAATGTAGTTTTAAGACTGTAGAAGGAGAAATTTTTGGCTTTTTCAAAGTAACTATACTCCCTGCATCACAATTTAATTATTTCAAATATTCAGATATATATGTCCCTGCGATTATATCAAAGCAGGCAAATGGTCAATATTATATTTGACCAAGGAAGGGGTCACTACCTTAATGGAATAGGATATCTATAATAGTGTGTCCAGTGACTCCCCATTATCAACCTCTGTATTATTGGACAAATTATCAGAATCTGGATGAGAAGTAGGCCTTGTCTCCATTGGAAGAAGCCCAGGAACCATCTTTTCATGGTTTTCACAAGGAAGGTGTGGAAGGTTCATGAAGTGAGTTGAAAAGTATACAAATGGGCACGAAAACATCTAATAATAACTATATATGAAGGTTTATCTTGCATATTCATGATATTTAGATTTAACTATAAACTGCAATATAAAATGCTTATGTTAATAGTCAAGTTATATTAAAATTTGACTAATGTTATTCAATATATATAAAGTAATTATTGAATTGATAATACAAAATCATTAGTATTGTACAATAATAATAATAATACAATAAATAAAGTTATGCATGAATGATCCATTACAACGAAAAATAAAAGAAAGGAAAGAGGTATCAAATAATAAAATAAATCAAATTTATTAAAAGTTAATTAGGATAATCTCTGAGGGAGGAAGGTGAAAAGGCAATAGTTTAATACAGAGTGTAAGTACTACAGACTTTGGGAAGAAGGAAGTTCCACAAGAAAGCAGTTCAGGAGAATAAGGAACCTCTAAATGAGGTAGAGAGCTATGGGAAGGCTCATTAAGGTCAGAGGTGCTGGAGCGGGTGGAAAAGTTTGAGTGGGATGTTAAAAAGAAAGCCAGTCTGGGGTTGTGGGTAATGTGTTATAAGAAGTCAGAGTTGAAGAGAAATGGATTAATAACTGGAGAAGACTTAATATCTGAAGAGATAAGAGCGAATTGGAAATTATGCTGGTCAGGTGTGATGAGGCAGGGAGTGAGGACCAAGGTAATGAGAATGCACATAAATTTTACTTACTTAGCAATGACCTTTTAGATCTGGACTTAAGAGCCAAGTTATAGGCCCAGTTAAAGCTTACTTAATAGGATTAGCAAATCTTGGCTTTGGTCTGATTCCAAAGACACATGAAGTTATTCCACTTGTCAGGGTAGTTTTGGGCCGGATAGTAGTGGCTTCAATAATCCTCATAAGATCTGTGATGTCATGGGAAATACAGGATACTGGGGGTCGGCGGAAAATGCGGGTTTTAAGAGGAGCGTTCTTATCAAGGAATGAAAATAGATTAGAAGAGGATTAGTACCATGGAGTCAAAAGAAGCGAAGGAAAGGTTAAATGCCCAGTCCAAGGATTCAGGATCAGGTTGTAGTAAGTCAGACGTGAGAAATTCAAGGTTGTGAATGAATACTGGCCAGGGTTTGAAAGAATTGAAGGAAGTAGTCATCATGTTGTAGTTAAGCGAATTAAATTGTGACGTGACAGAAAGGGAACAGATCACTGAGAAGATGCAATTAGTTTATATGATTCGATGATGAATACTTCAAGCCGTATATCCAAGGAGCCAGCGTAGTTTGAACAGAAGGAAACAAAAATAAGATTGAAGGAATAAATAGTAATTCTCATGTAAGACTCTCATAGTATTCTGAGAGGAGATTGGAGTTAAGACTCCTCTGGAACAATCATTTGAGCCATTTTTATTTCAAAAGTGGCCCAGGATCTAAATCAAGGAAGTCCATAGTGTTTCAAAATTACGCAAATAGCATTCAAAGGGATTTGTCAGCTGCAGAGAGGCTTGAAAAATAGGCATTAAATGCACCTATTTTTTTTTTCTTTTTTCCCAGGACGGGATTCTCAAGAATGAATTGACAAGTCCGTCTCTCCTTTATCCAACACCCTTGGGTACAACAACTCTGAATTATTTGACTTTCTTTGTTCAAGTAGTGATCCTTGTGACGCATCTCAGCGAAAATAGACATATGTCATTGACTCTAAATTGCAAAATCTTAAGAATCAACCAACAGCCTACAACTATTTGTTGAAAATGAAAAGGCGGAGAGTTATGTTGCAGTGTTGACATATTGACGGTTTCATCACAACTACCGTGATAACCTTATTTAATTTTTTGTAATTTTAAAATTGTACCATATATGTTCCTATTTTTTGATATATTTTATTCGTTTTCTCCATGTCGATATCTGTTAATTTTTTTAATTGATAGAGAGTCGGCCTGATTGGATCATATACATGTTTATATATTTTTTTAAAGCATTTAAAAATAAATATATAATTCCAGGCATGCCAGCGTCAACGACTTTGTGCAGTGGCGAAAGAAACCTATCTAATACATCATTATTTGATTGGACCTAAAAATATGTACAAATGGAAGTATGCCCGGAGACTCAAGTAAATAAGGGGAGTAAATCTCAATGCACTTAAAAAGAGAGGAGTGATCGGGCTGAACTTCCTCTGGAGAGGCTGGCGAAAACTAAGGGTAACATTTCAATCAGACTTACGAACAGTTATCAAGGGCTACTGCAGAACCATGACGAGTCTGAAAGGAAACCGCCACCAAAATGTGGAACTGTTCAGCTGCTTACTGAAAGATATTTTTACCACCTTCACTTAAAGTTGCAGTTTTTTGTAAAAGTTATTTACACAATTTTGCAAGCTTTTGCGTTGTCATTTCATTTTAAATGAATAAATCATGAAATACGAATTTGTTAAGATGCTTAGACAACTTATGACATATCTCAATTATTTAACTTTTCTTTTTTCCGTGTTGGACCGTGTCAAGTTGTTGATAGTTGCCGAGCTTTCGCACAGGGCTGAGTAGAGAATGAGAGCTTTTTTTTAAATCCAGGTGGTATATAAATACCATGTTTTATACACCAGGTGGTGTATAATCCCGGCGCAGTCCAGTCCTTGGGCGAAGCCTGCCTTCCCATTGGTTGATATTGTGTTCTGGCGGCTAGTCTCCGGAGTAGTCAGGTAGCTGGTCACTGATTGGTTGGATCCTCTTGTCAATTAGCGCTGGTTTCCAGTTCTTGCTGAGTCTGTATCCGTCTTCCCTGTTGATATTTTTCGGATTCTTGGTTATTTCGATTGCTTCTCTGATGGTCCGTCGATAGTAGTTGCTTTCCCGGGCCAGTATTGAAGCGTCTTCGAATTTGATGTGGTGGCTGGTGTTGGGGAAGTGTTCTGTTAGAGCTGACCTCTCCGTGCGTCCGTGTTTGATGTCTGCGATGTGTTCTTTGAGACGTGTGTCTATCGTCCTTCCGGTTTCACCGATGTAAGAAGTTCCGCAGGAGCAGTGAATCTTGTAAATTCCTGGAGTCCGAAGTCCAAGTTTATCCTTAGGTTTCGGAAGGATGTCTGTTATTTTTCTGTCCGTGCTGAACGTTGTTCTTATCTTGTGATTTTTTAGTATTCGGGCGATCTTCTCTGTTGTCCCTTTGACGTAGGGGATGGTCACTTGTCCTCGGAATTCTTCGGCTTTTCGTTTTTTCTTGTTGCGCTGCCCATTTCTCTTCCTCTGGATCTTGTCTACAGTGTTGCGGTCGTAGCCATTCTTCATGAAGGCGGTCTTCAAGTGTCTTCTTTCTTTCGGCAGTTGGACTGGTTCTGAGAGTATCTCCGCTCTGTTGAGTAGAGTGTTGATGACTCCTTCCTTCTGAGCCGGGTGGTGGTGTGAAGTGGCATGTAGGTATCTTTCGGTGTGGGTGGGTATCTTGTAGATTGAGTGGCTCAAGAGGTGATCCTTCTTTGTTACAAGTACGTCCAGGAACGGTAGTCTTCCTTCTTTTTCGAGTTCCATAGTGAACTGGATGTTCTTGTGCATGTTGTTCAAGTGTTGAAGGAACCCTTCCAGCGAGTCTCGGCCGTGTCTCCAGATGACAAATGTATCGTTGACGTACCGATACCGGCAGACCGGCGCTTGTGGTGCAGAGTCGAGAGCTCTCCGTTCGAAGTCTTCCATGTACAGGTTGGCTGCGAGTGGACTTAGTGGTGATCCCATGGGTGCTCCTTCAAGTTGTGAGTAGTACTTGCCGTTGTAGAGGAAGTAGGTCGATTGGTGACTTAATTTGGCCAGACTAAATTCTTCTTCCGTGAGGAGGTTCTATATCAGATTCAGAGTTTCTTTAACGGGGACCTTGGTGAAGAGAGACTTCACGTCGAAGCTAACGAGAATGTCATGGGTTTCGATTCTGATGTTTTGAAGAATGCTGACAAAGTGTTTGGAGTTCCTAATGTGGTGTTCAGTGTTACCGACGTGAGGCTTCAGTTTCTTTGCGATGTATTTCGCTACGTTTTATGTATTTACCGGTGTATTTACCTTATTTACCGCTCTATATAATATTACTTATATTTTAAGTCAAAAGCTGTGTTCCTCAGATTAGCATTAATAAGTGATACTCTTGAATCATTTGCAGGTTTCAACCTGCTTATGTTATGTTTCTACTTAATTATTGAACTATAAGAAAGCTCTTGGTTTTCATTATTTTTCCTTTTTAATAGTAATATTTGAGTGATACTCGTTTATTTTCATTTCAATTAGTTCTTTTCCATTTAGTAATTTGTTAAGTAATGCTATTTCAAGATATTTTCATAATTGGTTCAATTTTAGGTAAGTATGCAGTTTGTTTTTGTTCAAAATATGTGATCTCTCTCGATATGCATCGCACGTTAATGTCCGTGCTGTTTAGGGGTTGAGCTATAATCAGACAACAATGGATTTATAAAAAACTCGAAATTTTAGGGAACTGAAGTGGAAATTTCGCTAAAATTCGACGTATTGAAAGTTGAAATATTTTAATGCAAAAAGAAGAATCTTTAAGTTCTATTAGCTCTTAGAAGGAAGGTTTTTCATAGCAAAAGAACAGTCTTTTTTACAGAGAAATTCTTAAGTACTCCCTCAAAGAAAATAATAGTAAATTCGCAACAATATTTCACTCCCCCGTAAATCGCTAGAAAAAAGAATTAAGAGGAAAATGAACATGCTCTGTTGACAAGTGATAGTGAACGCACTTGTTCTGAACGTGATGTTGGGGGTGATAGGGGGTAGTTGATTGCAAGATTCAAACTGTCATTTCATTCGTAATATATAGTGGAAAGAATGTTGGAACATGTGCCTTCAGAGTGTTTGTGAATCTTTTCGGATATTATGCAAAGATCCAGTAATTTGTAAGTATGTTAATCTTTGCTTGTGTGTTCACCTGTTATTGATTTTTAAAGTGGTCCATTTTAATAAATGTATTATTTGAATATGCTTTTTTGCCTAATTTAAAAACAAGTCTATTTTCTTTAAGTCTAGAGTCTGATTAATTTATTATATACTTAATTTGTAGATGGGTATTTCGTTTGTTTCGTTATCCACATTTGAAGTGTTTTCTCCTTAGAGGCTCAACATGTATTCTACTTTTTAGTAAACCTTATTTACCGCTCTATATAAAATTACTTATATTTTAAGTCAAATGCTATGTTCCTCGGATTAGCATTAATAAGTGATACTCTTGAATCATTGCAGGTTTCAACCTGCTTATGTTATGTTTCTACTTAATTATTGAACTATAAGAAAGCTCTTGGTTTTCATTATTTTTATTTTCTTAACTCAAGTAATATTTGAGTGATACTTGTTTATTTTCATTTCAAAATCTTTCTTAACTTTTTTCAGAATTTTTAAATTTGTTAGATTTAATGGTCTGGATTTATGTCTGCCTTCCCAGTGGTTTGTTCTTAAGGACATCTATTCTTCCTTAGTGTCTATTGGTTTCCTATTGTTGTTGATAATATCTTTAATATTTTTACTCTTTGACAATGCTGTATTTCAGTTGAAAGGATAAAGAAATGCATAAAAACTACTAATGATAATAATAAGTTTATAGACTACTACGGGGAATAGGCGCCTAGATCCAGACCTAGTCCCAGATAAATAAGCATTTATTCAGTATTTGGACCTGAGAAAGCTGATAGAAGACAAGTGAAAGCTTGTCGAGAAACATGTTTTCGATTTCCTAACCCTGAAGAACTAAATAATAACTTAAATAATGCTGATGACTTTTGAAGCTTATATGCATAACATTTATATTGTTTTAACCTACTTTCAAATTTTCAGCTATTATTTGATTAATTTTTTATCACTTGATTAACCTGTTATTCCTTAATTAATAAAACATCTTTCATAAAAAAAGAAAAAAAAAATTGTTAAGATAGATTATTTCAGGCTAGAAGTTGATATTTTGAATTAGAAATCTTTTAAAATTATATTTACTTGTTGATCTAGAAGAGATCCTATGTTTTTATTGAGCACTCATTTAATTCACTGCTGGAACATAATTTATTTATTTATAAAGTGCTTATTAAAATATATGGTTTGATAAGTCAAGATATTATTTATTCCAGGCTTTTTTCTTTGTTTTTACATATGCTACTTATATCCAAAGCAACCATACTCACTACTGGATTAAAGAATTTAGCTATTCTATATGACACATAAAAATTAATTAAATTTTAAAAATAATGTTATTTTTCTTACTAATTTTAGTTTATGAATGTTTAAGACCTCAATTTAGGTTTAAAATAATTCTTATGCAGCAGCTATATTAGTTTAACTAAACTTGACACAATTCATTAAAAAGTCATTCAAATAGGTGGGGAACCCTGAAAACTCAGGCATATTTCATCAATTTAATTATGTTTTTTCCATTCCATCCTATTTAATTTCAATTTTAATTAAATGAATC
The DNA here is from genome assembly GCA_000696205.2 of Oncopeltus fasciatus. Taxonomy (NCBI): domain Eukaryota; kingdom Metazoa; phylum Arthropoda; class Insecta; order Hemiptera; family Lygaeidae; genus Oncopeltus; species Oncopeltus fasciatus. The sequence goes on along the minus strand of KZ808620.1, from coordinate 73,881 downwards.
TAGAAGTATTGCAGCAATGCATTATTCTTTTAAAAAATAGTTCTGTTATTAAACAAAATTTATTAATTTAAACTTAGTTAACCTGAAACCCAAGTCTTATGAAATTTTTTATTAAGCTCCAGTGATGTATTTTTTATTTAAACACAAAATAGCTAACTATTCTAGCTTTAAAACAATTATTCAGTCCAGATTTTGTTCAATATTATAATTATTAGAATTAAATAATTGAATGTGCTAATTATCTAAAACAATTAATTGTGCTTTATCAACTAAAAAAGTTGATTGATTAGATTGGGGTTTTTCTTGAAGTAAAATATTTCATTAAAACTTAGCCAATTAATGAGAGGGAATAGAATAAAAAATCTAACTGTCCCAGCCAGGAATCGAACCTCATTCTATTGAATGAGATACCTGGCGCGTCCTGGTAGCACAACTGGCAAGTGCACCGGCCCGGATAGCAGGAGATCCAGGTTCGATTCCTGGCTGGGACAGTTAGTTTTTTATTTTCTATTCCCTCTCAATAATTGTTTGAAATTTTCGTGGGATAAAATACCACAACTAAATTAAATATTTATAA
>KZ808620.1:19006-50743 GCA_000696205.2 Oncopeltus fasciatus | reverse complement strand
TTTTTTTTTTTTTTTTTTTTTTTTTTTTTTTTTTTTTTTTTTTTTTTTTTTTCATTAACTGTTATATAGATAGTTACAACAGAGATTTTTCAGGATTTTTTCCATGAGGTAAGCTTCATATCATCACCGACATGTACATAAAGCATAAGGGCTGTCTATATGAATTACTTCTTTCCCCGATCCCGGGTGAGGATATGCTATCTTTCTGAAATAAAAATCAATTTGAATATATGTTAAGTAGAGGATATGTATATGTTAAGTAGAATATATGTTTTTATTTTTAATTTACCGTTTCGTCTTTTGGGGGGGGAGGGAAAGTTGAACTATTGTGGCTTTACAACTTTCTATAATGGCAGGCTTTGTGCTGGAGTGTGAGAGGACTCTGGGCACGTGAGATTATCTCTCCGATGCTCTAAATTCTCGGCCTCGAACACGCAGCAGCCGCTCTGCACGAAAGTAGCCGACGGATCGATCTAGTAGCGGCGATCGGCCACTTGTCGCTAGCCAATCCTCAAAGCGGATTTCCCCCAGGGACACTGTCCTACCATCAACACCACTTTCTTTTTCCATTTCGTCCTTTAGTCATATTCATCCGTATCTCTTTGTTACGACGATATCTTTTTGGATTTCCCATTCCATTTTGTGTATTTTGTTCTCATCAATACCTAATCGATTGAAATGAGATCCTAATTGTTTTTAGCAGATCCTGGAGGAATTTTGATATTGAGGTTTCTCTTGACAGATTTTTTAAGTTTTTTTCGATTTTTTTTTTATCAAGAAGTCAATACAGAATATTCATCTACAAAAGTTATTTATTGTTATTTTAATGTGTTATAAAATGTATCATGTTGCGTTTAAATGCATAAAGAAACGCTGAGTTATAGACTACTTCAAATGTCAATATGTAAAAAAAGGAAATCTATCACTGCAATGAAATATTTAGTGAGATAAAATTCTGCATACTTATCCTGAGAGAAATATTTTTGGAACTGTTGTGAATATTAAAAATTATAGTGGGGGTTTTCCTGAACTCTAAATTTTAATTTAACACTACAGAAGCCACAAATAGTTCTTTCGTAATAGAACTTTGCGTGTTTAAAAAAAAGAAAACATTTATACTAAAAGAATTGTCAATTTCAGTTTTTTGACAAAACCAAATTCTTGTTTTATTACATTTTTTATAAAAATAAAATTGGTATTGTCAGAAAAAAAAAATTAAATTTTTTCTGTTGTTTCGTGAAATAAATGAAATTACATCTGTTGCACATCACTAGATACAAGAACATTTAGAAAGTAATTAATAATAAAGTTTTTATTCCACAATTTCTGGAAACAGAGATAGGACGAATCAAAAGGGTCAAAAAGTTCAAGTACCTTGGTGAGACCATATAGGCGAATGGGCTAGAAAAGAATGCAATGGAAGATCGGATCTCAAAAATGGCGAGAGCATATGGCTTGACAAAGAATATCTACAATAAGAAGTGCTTATCCTGGAATGCCAAAATAAAACACTACAACACTGTGGTTAAGACAGAATGCCTATATGCCAGTGAATGCCTGTCCATGAACTACAAGCTGGATAAACTAGAGGTCTTGGAAAGAAGAATCCTCAGAAAAATTATGGGCGCTGTTCAAACCGAAAGTGGATGGAAACTTCGAAGTAATGAAGAAGTTTACCAGAAAGTAGAAAGAATCTCCGAAACTATGAAGAAGAGGAGGTTGATGTTTCTTGGACACCTATATAGAATGGACCAAAATAGACTTACTAAACAGATATTTGATTACTTCTGGAGAAAGAAAACCACAACAACATGGATTAAGGAAACAAAAACGGACATGGAAAGACTCAATATCTCAGAAGATCAACTGTTAGACAGAAATATATTTAGGAACACAGTGAATAATTTGGAAGGGATTCAAGCCGCACAAAGATCTAAGAAGACCGGAAGAGCCTGGACAGAACAACGGAAGCAGGCCAGCGAACGCATGAAGGAGTATTGGACACAAAGGAAACTCCACACCAAGAAAAAGAAATGAAGTTGTAGCGTGATCCTAAGTGGTCAATTCGCTTGTAAAAAAAAAAAATAAATAAAGTTTTTATTTAAAAAAAAAAAAACACATTACATCTGTTTTATTAATTCATTGTTATCTACCGCCATTACGACTCCTAGCCATTACTTGGGGAGGCTGTCAAAGAACTCCTGGACAACAATTTCATATTCCGCAAAATTATCAAATTATTTTCTCTTGAATGAAAATGTGGGAAGGATCGAAGCAAGAAGTAATCCAGTGGTGCGAGGTCTGGACTATATGGAGGATGAGGCAGGAGTTCGAACCCATGGAGTTCTTATAACTTTTCTCTTCGACGGGAACTGTTAGGACGAGCATTATCTTCTTTCGGGAATACAACTTCTTTTCGGTTGATCAAAGCAGGATAACGCTCAGACAACTTCACGAAGCTGAAAGATTGTAAACATCTTTACAGTGGTTCGTAGTTGAGTTCAGAATTCATAGAGCATACATTAGAAACAAATTTGTGATGAATAACACTTTCATAATTCCAACAAAGGCAAAGCATGGATTATATTTCCCCCCCTCAAATTGTTGGCAAATTTTTGCAACCGTAAAAGCAGTTTGAATGCGAGCTAGCCATGACAATCTCCTGGTAAAATATATCAGAAGGGGTTTTCAATAAATTTTCACAAAATTCTAACCTCATAGCCGATTGCTAAGATGTAAGTTGTGAGTACTTTTGTGCGGGCTTGACTCATCAGCAGAACCTCATCAATTTCCATTAATGGTCGTCCGGAGTCCTTCTTCCTTTACAACGTCGTATCTCCACTGCTAAATTCTTCCAGTGCCCTGATCAAGATCATCTTCCTTCCCCTTCGCACTTAATAATATTACGAGTTGCTTTAGCGGCTGTGAAAAAAATAATTTTTTTTTTCCAGTAATGCATTAATTAAAATTACGAGAATCTCATATGTCACTATAAGTTTCTTCTTTAAAAAAATAAACTATACCGAAGCTTTTTCTGAAGACTTCGAATGGGATTTATTAAGCTTAAAGAATGCCCTAAAGTTGTTATTAAACACTGGTAAGTATTAAATAAAGTTAAAGCCTCTACAGTCCTTTAAAATGTTGAATTTATTAAAACGGTAATTTTTTATAACCCCCTTTACATGGCCTTATGGGCATTTTGTTTATAGTGAACTGGGGCGAAGCTACAATGCAAAACAAGATTTTTCCATTTATGAAAATTCCAGTCTTCTCATAATTCTTTCTTACAATTGTGCGAGGACTGAAATTTTCATTTGTGGACAAAACCTTGTTTCATATCTACAATTTATTTTATGCGATGAAAAAAAAGACATGTATTTACGGTTGTGAACAGTAAATTGGATAAAATAAAGGTTATAAAAGTACAGGAATAAAACGAATGAAAAAGAAAATAACCCAAAATTATTTTTACTACAAAAACTTCTAATAATAATAGAATAATAAAATGTTGACTGAGGTGATCCTGATGTCTAACTGTAGGTTATCGAGGTGATGACATAATTGGAATTTGAAAGGTGAAAGGTTCGTTAAATATTTAAAAAATGACTAAATTGTGTGATGAGTGGTTGGGAGGGGGGGGGGGGGTAAAATCGGATTTGCGGGAAGTGGGGACTCGAATGTTTGAAAGATTTGTAAGTAAAATGGTAATGGATGCATGGTGGGGAATGGCCTGACAGTGGAATAAACCTCTGCATTCAACGATTAAATGCAAGGGAATTGAATAAAAAATCTAACTGTCCCAGCCAGGGCTCGAACCTGGGTCTCCTGCTCCCCGGGCAAGCGCGTTATCCATTTACGCCACCGGGAAAGCCATGCTTTCGACTTTTCTCCTCGAGTTTCGCGATCTATTTATTAGTTTATGTAATCTGTTATAACTCTCCATGTCAGGTAAGAGATGCAGCAGATTGTATTAGGCTTTGGGGCTTACCTTATATAATGAAATATATTATGGATCATCGTTCTTTATTTTTAGAGTAAACGAATTGAATTTGAAACTTAGAATAGAGTTAGCCAAATCACAGTATGCCGAATTTTATTTCTCTTTCCCTCTCCCTACCCCATTCGTCGCAACACTTCTTTCCCCCTTGATGTTATCGATATCCGCTTTAGTTTGATACCTGATTTTGGCATTCCCCCGCCAGGTCTGTCGGCTGTTGAGCGCTCGACTGCGGTGGGGGTGGTTAGTTCTGACCTTTGAGTCTGGAGAGAAAGGTCAGGCGTGTTATCCTACTTCTTCTCCCTCTGGTCTAGTTTGCTCTCTGTGTTCCGCCTTTGCTTCTGTAAAAGTTGTTGCTCACAAAAATCTCACTCGTTATCTTGGGTCCGATGCACATATAAAAAATGTACCTTACCTATCGGTTACTACTGCCCTTTTTGTTTATTTTTTTCTTTCTTTTTTCATTTTTTTAATAATAGTAAAATTGTAAATTATAACACAATTTAATTATTAGATATTTTTTGTTTTTGTTCGGTCAAGGTAGATCCAAAAAATACAAATTTAAAAAATGTGTATATTTTTCGATTCACCTTGACAGAACCGCAACAATGAACATCTTCGGTCAAAAACTCTCCATTTAAAATAATTTAATTAACCTTAAAAACTTAGCTTTTTAGTTTTTCGGGCAAAACAATGTATACAATGTTAATAATGTAATCCATTTCTTGACGTCATATAACGTAGCCCAGTCAATTTATTGCTTTTTAATTTCTCTCTTTCTTCATTCCTAGAGTTTTTCCCTCCCCGATTGTGTAAGTTTTTTTAACGGATGTTAGTGAGGGGTCAACTTCCTGACTTCTTGTGAGATAATAAAAACATAGTAAAAACACTAATTATCATTGTAGGGGAGAATTATCAAAAAAATCGGCGAGAATTAACATAGATAAAATGACGTAATCAACCTTAGATAAATTACAGATGTAGGATAAATTCCGCAACTAGTTTTTCCTAGTTTTTCAATAAGAATTATTATTTCAGTATCTTTACTGTAACTAATTTGTAATAATTACAATTTAATTGGCGATTAAAATAAAAATATTTATTATATAAATGGGACAGTTCAAGATGGAACCTTGATTTCACTCCGCAAGTTTTTTAAGTTTTTTTCCGGGAGGATTTTAAATTTTATATCTTCACTTTTATTAGCATTAAGAAAAAAATTGTATGAGCGAAATAGGTTTTAAATAATTTTTATTCTGTTATATTTTTTGGAAATAAAACACATGTTAAGATAGACATTCAAGAATATAATTTCGAGTATTGCCTTCTTATTTTAAAAAATATTGAAATCTATTTTAATTTAAATGCATTACAAATTCTTGAAGGAATTAATTTTTGGTTGAAATCAAATGAGATAAAGGGGGGATTTAAGACGAAGGCCAAAATTTTTAATCTCAATATGTTTCCTGTTATTGTAATTACCAAAAAGTTTAAAGATCTTTGTAGCCTTTTAATTGTAATTTTCTAACAAGTGTTACATGAACATGCTCTGTTTCTTTTCCAAAAAAAACAAAACAAAACTCCTTGTATAAAAATATTCTTATTAATAAGCTTTATATTTATTGTACTTTCTACATTTAGAATTTTAGATGGTTTTCGTTGAAGGCAACGAGAATCTTCTAAATATTATTGTATTCCAGCACATTACTAGATACTAAAACATTTAGAAAGTAATTTAAAAAAAAATTTTTTTTATTTAAAAAAAATGATTATATATTTATTGTATTTTGTTCCAAACACATCATCTCTGATAATATTATACTAATTGTAAAATCGTTTTGGAGACATTATTTATAAAAGTAAAATATTCTTGCATAATTTGCGCATCCTGATGTTGATTATGGACACATGAAATGCCATTATATGAGTAGTCAAACCCCTCTTGCAATGAGAGTTCATTTCTCTAGCTGCAGAGTGCATACTGTGTCCTTGGCGGCCTCCGTACATTGACATGTGTACCGGCCGGAAAATTGTGTCTGCCCATTTTCCTCATCAATTTGTTCACTGGAACTAATGATTTTGTCCCGCACTTGCGGTAACGCTTTTTCACCAAAGTGAAAGAAAAACCTAGGGTGTGGTGCTAACACAACTTTGTAACAACGTCCGTGCAAAATATAACAGTAAACATTTAGTATTTGGTCTTATAAACGCCGTTTTCATAGAATAGGGATTTATTTAAGGCTGCTTTTTTTGTGTGTGTGCATCATCATTGGCTTTTAAAGAGTTATTATTATTATTATTTCATTCTTGTAAAGAGTTAAGAGATTCTTTGGCAAGCAGGAGCTAACGAATATATGTGAGACTTTATTAAAATAGATTCTCATAGATTTGTCTGAAAGAATTTTCGTTCTTCCATTAAATAATATTGAACAATTACAGAAGTTTTCATCATATTGGAAGCATAAGAATTTGTTTTTGTATGTGTTTGTGTTAGTTTCCCTTCTAACCATTTAGGGTCATGGAGGGAAGGTCTGTCTTCAGGTTGCCACCACATTCTATACATCCGTGGCTCAGGGCACGCTTTTATTTATAAATAACAGACTGACCTGGGTGGGATTTGAACCCGGGTGGTGTGAATTGTGAGACAGGAACAGAATCCCTGGCGCTTCTATATGAAGTTTTACTTAAAAAAGAAAAAAAAAAAAAATGATCATGAAGATGGAGTATGGCCCCTTTGCCACAGTGACGGAACGGAGCAGTGATGGAGAAACCAAGAACGAGAAGATAAAGAAAGAATCCTCTTGGGAAAGTGATAGGAAATCACTTAAAAAAGCAATCGCCCGTGATGGCAGAGGAAGCTGAAGATTTGCTATGTTTCTACACTGAAAAAAAAAAAAAAAAAAAAAACACTCTTATTTATAGAAATAAATTAAAAAGTTTATTTTTTTATTATTATACCTCTGTTAGGAATATCCTTTTTCTTTCCTCTCTTTTAAACTTGAAAAGGAGGGAGAGAATGTGCAATTCTGCGAAATATGCCTGTAAACAAACAATACTCAAGTTTTATTATTGTTTATTGTAAAGCAAAATGTAATTGTTTGTGCAATTACTGTAGTTGGTTGTGAGCCTCTTCTTGTATTTGAATGGAAATTGAGGAGAGTATTTATCGCAGATAAGTACTTCCCCTTGCAGCATTGGTTTGCGATAACGTAGCTATGGCAGCTTTTGTATCGCGGTACTGTCACGTAAAACCTTGCGGGGGTTAATTGTCGTGAAGATGACTCAGTGCTAGCCCCACTTAGGATAGGCCGTTCTTTCCTATCGATTGGGCTGGCGGTATGTTTGCAGTCCTCTGCCTCCCGGACACCGAGTTACTCACCTTCGCCCTACGTCTTGTACAACCTCTTTGGCTAAATGGTGGAATATCCTTTCATCGCACTTCTAAGATCCCTCGGTGGAAATATACAGGAAAGAGCTGTTTAATTATGTTGCAAGGAATAATTCATATCTCCCCTGTCGTATCTGGACGGAGAGGCTTTGGAACACGAAACAGTCAGTTTTCAGTATTGAGAAATATTTCGCGGCCGGTTTTCCAGCAAATTTTCTTAAATCTGCGTTATCTTATTCCATCTTCCATAGGATATATTTGACATTTTTTAGTAGAAACATACTTACTGTAACTGAGGCCGATGTAGGGTATAAAAGTAATTCTTAAAAAATGTATTCTTTAAATTAAACATACCACCATAATAAAAAAAGATACAAAGAAAGATATGTAGAAATATCCTCTCAATTGTAAATGAAAAGTAACAATGGGTAACTTATCAATCCAATTTTGCTCTAAATAAATTAGAAAATAAGGCAGCAATAGGTTGTATCTTAATGCGCCATCCCTGAAAATTACCTCAATTGTGTATAAAAAAAGTAAAAGAAATAATATACAAGAAATGCAAGAGAGTAAGAATAAAAATAGCTTCCTCGGCCGGGACTCGAACCCGGGTCTCCTATTTTCCTGACCACTGCACCACCGAGGCAGGCTAGGTAATCTCCCCAACTCCCCGCATTTTACTCCGAGTCTAAACCCCAAAGTAAGACGAATATATCGCTGCTCCGGAAGTATAATGACACAACTGCAAAAATTGAAATTTTACAGGACAAGCAAATGAAAAATAATTTTAATTTGTCTTAATAAAATGACCTATAGATTTGGTTTGATTCTTTTATGAGAGTAGCTTGTAGACATTGTGGTTTATTATTGCAACTTTTAAGTTATTAGAAACGCATTTTTGAGCCCGCCAACACAATAATGTCAATTTCACACAATTTTACAGTTGCGTCATTATACTTCCGGAGCAGCGATATCGTCTTATACTGGAAGGAGCTAGCATTGTCGGCTATTTGTTAGACTCTCGTTTTTTCCTATATTTATTTTTAAATAGTGACTTTAGTTGTGGTATTTAATCCCACTTTAAATTTTATACAAAAAAATGTAAGTGAGTTAGAATTAAAAAAAAAAAAGTCTAAAGTCATTATTCAAAATATATAATGTATAAGGAAGACTAAAACTATATTTCATTATTAATTTTTAGGTTCAGGTGAATCACTGATAACTGTGTAACTTCTAAAATACTCATTTTATCACTAAACAAAGCTGTGTTGAATTGCATTACTTTAAACTAAATATTACGCGAGCTAAAGCAAAAAAATTCTTCTTACTCGCACTTGACATTTTGTAATTCTTTTTAAATCGAGTTAACTCCATATTAACTATAATTCCCCATAGGGAACTATATTCCCTATTTCAGTTTTTAAGTGCCATTCAAATTTACGAATGTGGCTTGTAGAGAAGCGACACGCGGAGGCACACGTATACTCACACAATAATTTTCGTTCATTCGGCATTCTTGTTATTTAGTGGGCAGGAATGGAGAAATTATCGAGAACATTTTTCGAAAAATCTTTATGTGAACAATTTCAGTACAACTACATTCCTTTTTAATTTAATTCTGTATTTTTACTTACTCCTGGGCCGAAATCTCCGTCCAACAGGAACGTTAAGTCCAGAAGTTATTTGCAATACGGGTATTGGCATATCTTGTTTTTCAAACCTTCCATTTCTAGAAACCTAAGCTGGGGCCGACGGCGATTGATCAAACAAAGAGTTCAATCATCACAATAAAGTAAATTTATAAACTAAATCCTAGAAATACCACTACTAGAAGGAAGTTTCTAGGTGACTAACCCCTCACCATATATAATTAAAATTCGTTCATTATTTTAGTATTTACCTTAGTAGAAGAAAACGCGACAACGTTACCATAGTAGGTCGATGGTAATGACAACGTGACCTTACGTTTTTGTGAATCTTTCTCTGTTAAAACTTGCTATAACTTATGTCAGAAATAAATAGTTACAGAAATCCTATTTTGACTAATCTTATGGGCTTGAAATTGCTTTTATAAATATTGTAGTTTAGAGTGTTTTATTAAGTAATTTTAAAGCTATTAATAATAATGATTATGCATAGTTTTAGTTCATATCTAATAAATCTAGTGCATTATCTTTACTGTTAGACAAAATGAGATTTTGAAGAGAATTTGTTCATTATTTTATTGCTATTTCTTTTCATTTATTACTATTCGCTTTAACTGCCCCGATCATTAGAGCAATTTGTTTGGCAAGTGTCGCCGTTACCTGTACTCCGCGTTGGAAGTATTGTTTGCCGAAGTTGTCCGTCCTGCTGGAAGTCTACGAGTGCGAAGACAGGTCGGCACAGGAGCCTAGCAACCGCTAGCCGACCCCAGTCTGGGTTCCCGACCTCTCACGGGAGTCTGAAGGGGCGTCCTCGGAGTTTTTGTCCGCCCCTATCCTCCCTCGCCTTTTGAAATATCCACAGGGTGTGATTACTTACCTCCGGCTCTTTTTTCCCCTCGTCCTCTCCTCTCTTGGTGGCCGTATCCTTATCTTTGTCCCAATACAAGAGGTACTACCCTATTCTAGTCTAGACTCGAACACTTGGGAGTTCTTTTGAATCTCTGATACATGAGCTGCATAATTTCTTGCCCGATCTCATTAAATGATTATAATTTATTAAATGTTTTCTTGTGTTATTTGTCCCTCATGATCCGCCTAACGTGAAAATAAATGCTATTGGTTTCCTATTTGTAAATAATTACTGAAATGTAAATTAATAAAGGCAGTAAAGTTTTAGTTTACTCCGTTGCTAGGTAGATATGAAGATGGTCATTCTCCAGCCAGAATTTTTGATAAATTTCAACCTGTTTTATTTAATAACACACGATAACAATAACAACAATGACATCAATGAATGTAATTTATTTGGTCGTATGTGCTCTGTGTGCCTGTGAACAAAATGCGACCGAATGGTGCAGAATTGTTCGATGGGGGAATGTTTAGTTCGTTTTGCTTTCGTAGGGCCCATGAGTTTCTACTCTGTTCACAAACTCCGGACGACATGCTTCATTCTGGCTGTTGTTGATAAACGGCTTTATTTCGCCATAAATTATTTTAACCTCTATTTCCTACTCGCCACATCCCCCACGAAGGCTTTGGAAATGTTATTATACTCCAATGAAAATTAACCTCTCCTTGATGTTCTATTAATATACACCACTTAATTCATTTTAATTGACTGTAAGCTATTTTTTTTCAATAGATTGAAATAAATAATCACAAGAGTCGATGTATTTATGACTTTTGTGTGTCGCTTCCTCAAAACTGCACAATAATTCATATAACGTGATTTGTTCAATTAAAATTAGTTCCACATCAATGTTGGAAAATCTCTTCAGTAGTTTAAATCCTAGTTTGATTCTAATGTTCTACTTTATTAACCCAATGAACCAATATCACATAAATCCTATTGAGAAATTAAACATGGAAACATTAAAAGTATTTGATATCTCCAGAGATTTTACCCATTTGTCGAGAAGATTTCTTTTATCTATTTTTGAGCTAATTTGTTTATTAAGCTTTAATAACAATTTGAATAAAGAAATAGGTAATATATTTTAACTGTCGCGGAGAAGGGTGAGGCGTACGTCGTTATCGCTGTGCTATGGAGTCGAGGGTGGGCCCTCGAGTATGCAAGAAGTGTAGTTATGAAAAACGTGACTTTGTATATACAGGGGACTGGGAGGTTACACCCAGGCCTGTCAGAGACAGTACGAATAAGGTTATTTGTGGTAAGTCTGTTCCCGAGTGCCACTGCTCTCTTTATAACCTGCTTGATTTTACCTACCTCATCTCGCAGTCGTAAGGGAGTAGATAATTGAGGGTGCTTCATGGCCTTATCCCACCCCAACCCTCACTAATATATCTATAAAGGTATTCCTCTTTGGATTAGAGGTTCCATATTCCGTAGTAAATATTGGATTAAACTATTAATGAAATTATTTATATATTAAATATCATATTTATTGCACTATTGAGTTGCATGTTCGAATCCCTATCTGTTTTATTTTTCACATCGTCTCATAAGAGCTCACCGAGGCTTTTATAGTTATTGTCTGACCATTAGATTGGATCATTTTCATTTCTCATTTTCTTTGGATTCCTTGTCCATTTTGTGGCTTCTCTCGTCTACAATTATGTCCTTCTCAAGCTTTGGCCGAGTGTTGCTTCTTCCTCCCCTCTTGCAGGCGCGCGGGTGCACAGACACACACATACTGTACAGATACGCGGTATACACGCGGATATTCTCAAGGAAGACATCAACAGGAACACTAAGCATCATTAACATATCCTCTGCTTCAGTTCCCAAGGTAGATTATGGGTGTTCGGTTCCGCTGGCCTTTCTCTATTTTTATAATTCATTTTTATTTGACTAGACATTTATTTCATTTGAAATTGGCTCCACTCCTTCACTTGATACACTTCCAACAGGGCAGCCGCTAATAATGCTAGCTCTAAACCCCATGTCGAACACACTTAGAGAAATTTTCTCGATACGACACTTGGTCTCGTGTAGTGGGGAAGTGATGAAGTACAAGGTTGATGTACATATACAATCGTATATAATCCCATTGTAAACACCAACGGAGGCTTTATTTGGTTTTCCTCTACATAGAAACCAATGATAAGTATCTCTGGGAAATATTACGTGCGGTATCGCACGCCTTAGTCTCCTCGTAGCCTTATCTGCTGCGACTGGCACGACTCTACACTGCGTAATCTTCTCATTGCCTCGTTCTAGCGCCTTAAAATACAGGACCTTGCACACGTGCCTCGTACGCCTCATGGGTTTTACAACCGTGTCAAAAACTCTGAAATACTTCTGTTCTTGTCTAGATAAGCCTTGGTACTATTACCATCGTTGTTACAAGCTTGGTTACAAACTTAGCAGATTTCTTACGAAACATGGCAAATCAGCTCAGTTTACTCATCAAGTACATACTCAGCCGTAGAAAATCTGCCTAGCTGTATATGTATTTTTTTTGTTTTGCATTTGATGTATATGGTATGTGCAGTAGTTTTTTTTTTTTTTTTAAGGGATTTCTTTTACCCTATTAGATATGTAATAAAGAAAGTTTATCTAATCTACATATGTCTATTACTTTCAGACAAACATTCTACCTCGTTTCTTATTGTTAGCGTACTTTATCACATCTGTTTATGTCTGAGGTGGGAAAGCTGGAATTATAGGAAAACATTATCTTTGTAATATAATCCTTGTGAGATGTATCTATTCGGTTAGAGCGGGTATTCCCCTAAACTTCCCAGCTGATAACTCTCCCCGTCCGCCTCCGTACGTCGTCTGAGATACGCGGAGGGTTCGAGTGTGATAAGGGGCGGCGGGAGTCAGATTTCCAAGGTTCGTCCCAGACAGTGGAAAATGTTAGGGCTCCCCAGGTCCTTGGGCGTGTCCCCTCTCCTCTGAGCTTGGCGCCATTGCCGGAGAAATGGGAGGGTTGGCCTTCTTCCCCCTGTTCACATGTGGGTAATCATTTTCCAGGATTCCTCTCCGCTTTCCTCTCCCGTGTCCTTCTGAGGGACCTTCACGTGAGCGCCTGTGTAATAACACCATTTTGCCATCACAAGGAATGACATCTCCAGTTCTAATGAAACCTAAGTATAAATTTCTCCTTAAGGACTAGTAAAACACTTTATTATGTTTATTAGAAAATTTTCTTTGCCTTTTAAGATAATATAATTTTCTCAATTAAATGAAACATGGAAATCATCAATTGCTTGATTTGTTCTCAATGAATAAGCATAGAAAATTCGCCCAGCTATTTAATTCTCATTTAGGTAAGTTATTATAATGATATTATTTACTATTGATCAATCCGTTTTATAATAATCATTACATCTTTGATAATTGCATACAGTTTTTTTTTATGCTTATAATGCAGGACTCGGTTTTCGTTTTCGAACAGATATTTGTACGTGCCCTTAAGAAATTTGTTGTTATCTCTTGAAGATGTCATTGGAAAAACCATATCAACTTTGTTTTAATTATTTAAATTATCATTATTGATTTTATTGTGGTATGTAATCCCACGTTAAATTTTATACAAGAAATATGAGGGAGCTGAATAAAAAAATCTTATTAACTCAGCTAGGACTCAAACCTGGGTCTCCTGCTTTCCGGGCAAGTATGCTGGCCACTGCACAACCGAGGCTAGCCAGATAATCTCCTCTACGAGTTGTAGTGGCCAGCATACTTGCCCGGAAGGGTACGAGTCCCGGCTGAGGTAGTAAGATTTTATTTATTCTACTCCCTTGCGTTTTCTTTTTGGATTTAGGTTTGATTGGAAAGGGAAAGGTTAGAAATGAAAAGCTGGTGGCTCTTGGTAAATTTGGGGAGTGGCTCTCAGGAAACGGGTGTAGTACCTGAAATAGCTGTTTGTTGTACAACTGGCCGGAGGATTCGTTCCACACAAACTCCGGGGCGTTAGAAGGCGGTTGCGGACGTGCTCTCGTTCACACTGCAGTACCGCAATGGCGGAAGTCGGGCGCCATGCAGCAGAAGTCCTCCTCATGCCATTCACGTTGTCTAACTGTGATGCTATTGTAAGAGTTCATTAGTCTCGAGTTTTACCAGGGCGAGAGTCTTGTCTTGTATCTGCTTAAGTCTCCCCTCTGCTTCCACAGAGACAAAACAAATATGGAATATCCATTCTTCAGCTTACTTGGCAGTTCTCGTTAAATAAACATTTCCTTTGATTGAAATTCCATCAAGTAAAGGTAGTACCCTCGAACCCTCTGGTAGACCCTCTGATTGTTAGCCGAGGGGATCCGTTTTGGTCTCTCAATTTTAGCGCTGTGATGGAAAAATGAAAAATTGCCCAGTCATGGGTGCGTTGAATAGGAAGGCTACCTAAAGCCTTTCCTTTTATAATCCTATTCGATAAATGAAGGTTAAAAATAAAAAATCTTATCCTCGATTGACTGAGAAAATTATTTTTCCTACATTTTCCTTTTAATCCATCCCCCTCTCTATCACCCTTTTCCCCCACTCTTATTTTTAAAGTTATATAGTAGAATTATATAGTAATGGAAGTGTTGAATGTGAAGTGTGTATTTAGACTGTTGAATGGTTGATAAATAAATCCATATTTCCCAATTATGCTCATCCCTGAACTATCCCTTTCTCCACCCAGAGTTCGCTCAAAAACTGTCTTCTCTCCTGTTTGTTGGATTAATTTTATTTTTAATTTCATTGTGGTGCATTCATCTACATCCAAAAGTGGGATCTGTAGAGCTTTATCAAAAATGGTATTCTACTTACACTTCAAATCAACACTTGTCAATTTTACAATTCCACTCAACTGTCAATTTGTCCAAGGTAATAAAAATGTGTTCTGAGGAATTCTAAGTTACCGTAACTGGATTTTACCGTGATTGACCATGATTTGTATTATCATACCTTCTATCATCCGTCTTCATTGGTTTCTGCAAGCCATCTTCTGTTAGCCAGAAGAAAAGGAAAAAAAAATTGTATTGTTTACTCATAAAATGTATTGGTAAAACAGACAATGAAACCTAAAATAATATGTATACGGAAGTTAAATAATAATAAAAGCTGTACCAAAGTTTTTTCTGGTCGATCTCCCGTTTTGAATACGTAGTATGAGGGATGCGTGAAGTTGAAAAATATGTTATTTGTGTTTTGTGTGTATCCTCACACACACACACACACACGGCTGCGTTAGGTTGGAAAATATGTTACTTGTGTTTTGCGTATACCCTCTTTCACACACGCATGCGTTAGGTTGGAAAACATTTTACTTTTGTTTAGTGTATACCCTCTCTCACACACTTGAAGGATTCACTAGAATATTCAGTGTGTTCTTGACAAATGTGTCATTACTTTGTTACTGCTAGACAAATCTTAGGATATGATAAATAAATGCTTAGGCAATGATAAATGTGCGTTGGGCAAAACTTCTTTTTCAGAATACTGTTTTACTTGGCTTAGTGAAATTCACATTATTAATATCAAATGGAGAGTTTTTGACCGTAGAGATTATAACAAGATGTTTTAGTTTGGGTCAACCAAGTGCCCGATAAAGGGAAGGGGGGTGAGTTACTTGGTTGAAAATTGTTTTCACAAGTATTCGTCTTAACTGCTTGTAATTTAATTTGTTAGTTTTATTTATTTTTCCATAACTTTCCCATTTTTTTATTTATGTTATTTTATTATTATGAATTCCTTGTATTAGTAATTACTTTATTTTATACTTGTATTTAAATCTCAAATATTATTAATATTATTTTTCTTTTGTTTATGTATGATTGTTTAATAGCAATTTATACTATAGTTTTTCTAAATTTTATTTTCAACTTTAATACCATACTGAAATAACAGACATGTATATGCATTTAATGTCCGTTTATGGTAGTAAGAGGTGCATGCTTCAAGCCGTTTTCTTTTTGGAAGCCGGCTTTCCAAATAACATTCAGGTGAAACATATTTTGAGTAATTGTCTAATTTGGTCTTATTACTAGAAAGAGAAATGGTGGTTAAAATTAAGGCCGCTAAAGTTTTTTTCGGGAAGCTTTTAAACCTTTTTCTGGAGAAAAGAGTGGGAGAAGGCTCAGCGCTCCTGTTTACTTTCATAAATATATTATTTAAATTCGTAAGTGTTACGTAGTACCATTTTACACCTACTACGTCCTACAAACATTTGGTGTACATATTCCCACCGAAGTGCTCGTTTTATCTATTAACGAGGAAGAATCTCGACTAATAAGGTTTCTCGGGTATGAAAAGAAGGTCTCTCCCAGCTCATCTACTTACATTTTAAATTATCTTCCTTAAACAAGTCCCGTAAAAAAGTACAGTACACAAAAGTGTAACGACAGTGAAGATTATTTTTGAATTTATTTTTCCTCACACCCTACTCGACCGGCTTGTAGGCTTGAGTCAATATAGAATACGTCCTGCTTTCGTAGAAAGAAGCATAAACACAGATATTGGTTTCTTTATTTTATTAACTGCGCAAACTAGAGAGGGAGCACACATACATATTTGAAATATATATTTACACACGCGCGCGTGCACACACACACACACTGTTTAGTTGAAATTTAATTGTATTCTTTCAGAGAAGTTCATAGTTTAATGTACGGTGATCACGGTAATGATATGATTATATGATCATATATATTTCTCGTAGACATAACACAGTTATACTTGTATTTCACTGCAAATATATCTTTAATATTTATATTTTTTTTTTTTTATAGGTAAGTTGCTGATCCTACTTTCACACTTCTTTGTATATGAATGTAGTAAGTAATGTAACTTATTATTATAGCATTAATAAATTATTAGTAATAGAAATAATAAGTATTAATACTAAAATATAAAATTAACCCTATATAACATATACTGATAATTTACAGCTTAGAAATCAATCATACACTCTTTACAGCGAAAAGGCAAAAGTAGAATGAACCAATTAACTACGAATAATTACATTTGTTTCATGGCTCTGTCAAACACTGCTTTTGTACAGAGTTAAGTTAGAGTTGTTCATTTTATCTTCCAATGGCACAAAATATTTTGAATATTTTATTTTATCTTGTGAATTTATCTGTTCAAATAGTGGTATTCCATAGATCCTATCTATCTATTCATATTCAGTTTTATATCGATTTTTTCGCTTTGAATGTCGAGTCGAAATATACTTTTTGGAGACGGAAAGAACTCTTTTATCTTGTTTTTATTTTTCTTACCAAACTATCTAAAACCGGAAAAAAGTTAATTAGATAATTACTAAAAATAATCGGAAATTTTCATTATTTCTAATTTTTGCTTTAAAATTATTATTCGTATATTACTTTTTTAAACTGTACTTGGGTTTGCTGTTAGCGTCATTGCCGTCTTCCCTGTATTCATCTTCGTAGAGGCGAAGAAGATAGTGGCAAATGATCGGAGTTTGATGGAAATCGAATGGTAGTTATCGCGTGTTGCAAGATTTACCGAATCAAGAAGGTATTTTACAATTATCTTAAGATTGGAGTCTATTCTGAAAGAAAGTTTTCCATATTTTTTTTTCAATTACATTAATTGACTATTGCTGCAAACTCCCTAAAAATCCTTCCAGCAAAGTGAAGGAAAATAAAGCCTTCTTATTTAGCTGAGTATGGTCGTTCAAAAAAAAAAACAAAAAAAACAAGGAATATTTTTTCTTACTAGAATTTTGTTTTGTTAATGTGTGTGTCTGTAAAATGTTATTGTGATATATTTCATTCGTAACTATAAATTTTTTAAAAAGAAAGCTTTATTATTTCGCAAGCTACTTCTCTTTCATCTTATATTTATTTGCTATCGGGAATGAAACTTGAAGGTCCTTCGATCTGTAGATCCACACTGCTATCTGTCAAGCAATCAAATATTCAATAGACAGCCAGCTGTTCCTGCCTGTTGGTTCTCTCTTTGCCGCTGTTTATTGTTCTTCTTTTCTTTCTCGTTCCTTGGGTTATTTCGCTATCCGTTTCTTCTTCCTCATCTCATTTGATCCCTATTAGTCTTCTCCCCGTTGATTGCTATCAAGGAAATTAGATATTGATTTTCTTATCATGTCATGTTAAAAAGAAAAAAAAATTAATTAAAATTCTTTACTTACCTATCTAACATTGGAGATGCAATAAAGACCATCATGTCCCCTTCTATACTCCTCTCCCATACTTTCCCTTCTATTTCCTCTTTGACCGAATGTCATTTTCGTACTCATTGAACTGTTTGGAAAAAAGTTGAATTGTTTGGTTACGAGCTCTACTTTGCTTAAGCTTTCACACACACACATGGATTGGTGAAGAAATATGAAAAATTTTCAGATGGTACCAACTTGAATAACTTGATTTCCATTTGCGAAATCTGCAAGATTAGAGTCCATTCAGTACAGGTACACATACATACACCACTTATGTATAATATGTCTCTCAACTATTTCTGGCGTCCGTAGTTGTTAAAGAGAAGTAATATTCATTATTTGAGTATTCAACAAGCTAATGGGAGCTTCATTAAAATTGGAAAATGGAGGGGGGGGGGGGGGGTTAGTGAAATGCTAATTAGTTTGTTTAGGAGTACCACCTCCGATTTCTCCTTCCAGACGGGTCGAAAGCAAACCTCGAATTTGTATTTTGCGCGTGTTTAAAGGTTTTTGTTCATTTCGAGGCATCCGATGATGACCAAATCAAGCTGTAATCCAAGCTTCAGAAGATAAAGAATTTTTTTTATCAAAGAAGATACGAAACAGTTTCTATGTTAATGAAAATTATAGGTGGCATCAGCGCATATATTTCCTTGGATTGTTATTCATTACAGCATCCGAAAACATTTTCTTTTTCCACCATGAATTTTTTTGTATGCTATGACTGTTCATTGAGTATCGGGAGAAATCTCCAATTACTTCATTGTATACGTAGGTTCATATTCGGAATTTCCTATCCAGTTACACATAACGCTTGGTTATGCCTAAGTGAAAGGATTGGTAGAAATTGTCGACTTCTCATCGCTACCGAATCCTTGACAGGGTGTGTAGAAGTAAAAAGCTGATTTCAACATGCCCAACTTCTGTGTGTGTGTATATAGTTGTAGCTTGAAGAGCTAATGGTTGATTCTTGTCCGCTGGAAGTTGGTTTCAAGCGTTGGAACAGCGCCAGACCACGCCTTCCTCCTGCTCACTCCACTTCTTTCTTATCGCCCCATAGGACGGCCTTAATTATCTTCATTAGTCCTCTTCTTTCCCCATCTTCTCTCGTCCACTCTTTATTCCAATTTGTAGTTCTTTCTAAACGAACCTTTTACCCTTTAGTTATCGTTCCACGTCATCACCCTCTCCCCTTTAACTGCTCACCATACTACTATATAGACTAGAGTAGTATATCTGTCGTTATTTATAGGTCTTTACCCGTCCGCTTATTAGCTAATTATTCAGCTTTAACGGTTCCTTAATATTCGAGGGTTTTTCCAGTCAATTTACTGTTCTAGCTTGGTATATAAGAGTACCACACTTAATTTTTATAAGTTTGTAGGGTTGTCTAAATCACACTTACTCTAAGGGTAAGGAACTTATGAAATTTAAGTATATTATTTGTCTGAACACTTAAGTACGCACATTTTTTATAGCGGGAAAACCTGTTGTGTCCAACCCGTATAACCTACTATTGGTTATGTTGGTAATTAAATCTAGCGAATTATTTTTATTTTTGTTCATACATTTTTTTTGGGGGAGGGTTGGAGAGACGCCCGGGTGTCTGGGATGGAGAGCCCTCTTCAAACTTATTTTACGCCTGGGTCAAGGTCAGCTCACTAAAAAAAGTAAGTCTAAATGTTGGTATAGGTTACTTTTACGTTACAAAATGGATAACAGTTTCAGATGCATTGTGCTTTATCGTTAACCTGCCAGGCATTAACGGCTTCTTTGATTTTCGTAATTACCAATGAAACTCAGAAAATTGTTTAATACACAATTGATACTCTTTTAGTGTATGTATCTGTGAACATAAGAATACCGCTAAAGAACAAGGCTAAGTGAGAGAGGGAGAAGCGAAGTGCTCTCACACGTAATTGTTGACAGTATTTAAAATTAGCTGCATTATTGTTTGTTTGTTGCTAGTTTATTTTATGGCAATATCTTATTATATTATTAGTATAGGTTTATTGTCCTTATCTTTAAAAGGATCTAATAATTTAGATTTCTTTTGTAATTCTCTTCTTTCCATAAGTCTTAACCCATGAACCGTAATAATATTATTAACAATTAAATGCAAGGGAATAGAATAAAAAATCAGCCAAGACTGAGACAGTTAAATTTTTTATTCTATTCCCTTGCATTTAATTGGTTAAATTTACGTGAGATAAAATACCACAATAAAAATAATATTTCTAAAAAGTAATAATATTATTTTTGATAATATTACGAAGAAAATAATTTTGTCTTTTAGATAATGTCTATGGCGTGATACTTGCATAGGCGATGGAACGAGTCTTCANTTTTGTGTGTGTAAAGATTTAGGGGGGGGGAGAATATTATCTCTGAATTCAATTTTCTCAAATTTCTCATTAAAAAACTTTACCAGAGATAATACACTGTATACTATAATGTATTTCTACAAAGGCATCTAAATTGCGGTTTTGTCTGGTTTTTTCGATATACAATCCAAATCTTTCTTACGCCACAATCTCTCTACCTGCCTGCCATTTAGTGTTTTCTTTTCTAATAATCTATTAAGAATATTAAAAATCCAATCAATTTCAATCTCTTCAAACGTGTTGCCAAAAATAACTGATCAGTAAATAGTCATTTAGTGTTTTATTCAATTGGTATTTTTTCTCATTATGAATCAATATAGGAATTTTAGCTGATTTCTTACAATTATATAAGACGTTGGCGTACAGATTTTTTTCCATCTAGCCCCATTGTCGCTCAACTTCCGATAAACACTGGGACGAAATCTGACAGTTTTCAAATAAATACCATTTCTCCAGTTAGCTATCCCCTAGTCCCGAAAACAGTAGTAAAATTATAGGTACTTATCTCTCTCACGTTAACTTTGGAAAATTCAAGAATTCAATGAAGCTCAGCCTTGAAGAGTATAAAACTGCTGCTGTCACTTTCCCTAATTTAGATCCGGCGGATTATTTTTTTTTAAAGAGTAAAAAAGTGCTTTTCATTTTGGAAAATTATATAATAGGTAAGTAGTCTTCGTACGTTTACAGCTGCTATGTTATGTAATCTCTTCACATACTTCATATTTCCAATTTAATATACTAAATATATATAAGTAGGTATAGAAGTAAGGTTAATGTAGGAAGATTTTCAATGGTACAATAAATTATTTTGAATCACAGATGCAGCAATATCATGTCAGACATACAGGCAACCACGATTCGTATATGACATAACCAGTTCGAAAGGGGAAAATAATTATTTGTTTCGTGGTGTTAAAAATCTACTTCATGAGATATATATTTTTCTTTTTAATGATTTTTAGAGAGAGATAGTTTATTATTCTCACTTTTTTTTTTTTTTTCTATTGAGCTAAGCAGCGTTCTGCTTTCATGATTTCATCACAGCTGATACACTATTATTACGAGGTGTTTCTTTAGGAAAAGAGTCGTGCGTGCACTCTGGAAAGGGACGACTCGTAATAACAGTGTATCAGCTGTGATGATGGGATCGAAGTGAAAATAAGTTCCGGCAGTGGGACGTGCTCCGTCTGCCCTAAGAAAGTAAATAAAAATTGTTATTTGTTTATTCTTTAAGTTAAATAATTAATATACAACTGTCCTATTTAGTTTTAAGGGGATTTTACTGCTCTTTTAATTATTTAAAGTTGGTCAAATATTTAGTTTCATCCATGATTTAGTATCAGCTGAGCGGGCATTGGTGAAATGTGAAGATTTTGTCTACAAACGTCAAAACAATTTTGTTAAAATCGATTTAGAATTACTTTTGAAATTGAAATTGAATTAACGAGAAAAAAAAGCGATGGTAAACATTAATTATCAAGCCTTCATATTTTCTGATTGACCTGTCATATAATTCTCTTGAATTTATTATTAAACCTTTCACATCTATTGAAGTTTAGGGAAAGATGAAAATAAAATAGATGAGTAGGGGGCGAAGATAAAAACATGTTCCTGAAAAACATGCAATAAAGAATGATGTAGCACGAGTTCTTGAAAGCTAAAATCATAGGAATTGCTGAAAGCCTATTTTAAACATTGTTAGATGATTTTAGTTGGGGTTCGGTCAAGGTAGATCCAAAAACATACAAATTTTTGTCAGTCATGGAAATGTGAACTTAGGGTTAGGACGTCCTCTCTCGTCTTCATGATAGGCAGTCCTGAAGATGGCTTACAATGTAAGCCAAAATGTTGGCAGATAATCTTAAAAATTTACACATTTTTCTTTAAAAAATACACGTTCTTTTTAAATTTGTATTTTTTTTTTTTTTTTGGATCTACCTTGACCGAACCACAACTAAAATAATCTAATAAGATTATCTACGGTCAAAAAACTCTCCTTTTGAGCATATTTTTAACGAATTGCCTTATTCTTCTATTTTTGGTAGTTGATGTAAGAAAAGTTATTAAACTTTAGTTAATAAAGTATTAACTAAGTATTTGAAAAAAATAGTTTTTAAACTATTAAGTTTATTGTTCTGTCTGTGTAATTTATCGTATACATTTATTGCTAAATTTTCCTCAAATGGTGCTAAAACTTTTGGAAGGTTGTTTCCATTTTTAATTTTTAGTTTATTTCTAATATCAAATTTAATTGCAAATAAAATTTTTTTTTTTTTTATCAGTATGAAATTTTCATATTTTTATATTTTTATATATGGTCTGAGCACACTGCCTGTTTCTTATTTTCAGGAATTTTGCGCCTTTTGTAAATTTTCCAGAAGGGATTAGGTATGGTTATTTGTTTCTCCGAGGATGACCTAGACGTCATAGCGTATCTTATCCCGATATGGTATGTACGTTCCTCGAGGCAGTACGCTATGACGTCTGCAGTAGGACTCGTTCCTCTCCCTTGGCTTGGGAAGCCCTCTCGTTCCCCCTTCTGCAGCTCTGGAGAATTGCTGTAAAGCGGTCTGGCCGAGGTCTGTTGCCCCCAGCTAGATCAATGCCGCAGCACTTCTAATTAGTCGGAGTCCTAAATCTCTATCCCCGGACCTCGTGGGACCCGCGCGCCTCGTGCCGCCGTCGTTGCGACACTCTCAACCCTATCCTCTCGCTCTTAGTTTTACTTCATACTTAAGTAAACTCGTGTAGCTGAACGAATTGAGAAGGGGGGGGCATTTCGAGGTACTTTTGAATTGAAATGAAATTCCCTGCTTTAAATATGAGCAAATCACTTTGTATGTATTTGAATTATCCATCTCATTAATTCTCAGTAATTAACGATTTTAGTTTTGTTTTATTACATTGAAAACGAAACACAAATATTAAATTAGTTTATATAATTTTAATATTTATGAGCTGAGGGTGGGAAATCTTGAATTTGATTGAAATTAACTTTACGTTTCGTTTTAATCTATATTACGAAAATTTTGTTAATTGATGTATATGTTTTTTTGTGTGTGTAAAGATTTATATAATTCCAACGTAAAATTATTTTAAGAAGCCTTTCAATAATATTATGAGCTTAGAAATTTAAAAAAATCTATTTACGTAAAATGCGGTTGAAATGTTATGAAAACAGAGAGAGAGCAATATAAGTATTCGTCTGTTTTTTTTCAAAACCAGTCAGATATGTTCCGCCAAGATTTTTTAGAGGTGGCGAGGGTGAATACATGAAATCTTACGTTTGAATGGAGTATGATATTTGTAATATGTCAAAATACATTCATTCATACTGAAATTCGCACAATGGCAAACGTATTATTTTTTATAAAAATAAACATTGTCTTTTATTTGACTGTTGAAAGATAACTTGTTAACAAGTTAGTATTTCACGAAATGTAATTGAATGAATATAATTCTAAATGAAATTATAATTTGTATAGAAAGTTAAATTAAATTTAATGTATATGAGACATCCATTATTTGGTTAAATAAATGTTTATAAATAATAAAAATAATAAAATAAGTAGTAGCTCTAGGAGTATCTTTCTATTTATTTCTGACGAATATATATTATAATTATTAATATTCTTGCAAGTTCTATAGTTTTCTGGAGGCAGTGTTAGCCTCTTGGTATATTCCTTCTTCTTCATTCTTTCGAAATCGGCTGCAACCTACTATAAAATACTAGTATAGCTTTAATGTTACCTGCCTTTTCTCCCATCCCCACTAACCACTCAGAAATCCATTGTGGGATAATTACCTGCCCCTCTTATACCTATATATTCTTCACTAGGTTTAGTGAAAACGATGAAGAAAAAAAAAACATTTTGAAATGATCGAATGAGAAATATTAATCATCCCTGAACACAAAGTTGTTTCATGGTGAATCCATCAACAGATGATGTTGAATCATGAAGTACTCTAATGATTTATCTTTTTCTCATCTGCATTACTAATTAATTGTTTTCATTAGGAATATAGTAAAGTTATAAATATTATTTTTTTGTGGTATTTAATCCTACGTAAATTATAACAATTTTTAGTGCAAGGGAACAGAATAAAAAATCTAACTGTCCCAGCCAGGGCATGAACCTGGATCTCCTCCTATCCGGGCCGGTGCATTTTCCAATTATGCTACCGGGACCAGTCTGATAAGTTATTAAATTCCCCGCACTAGTGTCGAAAGTCCAACTTTCGAGGCCGACGAATATATCGTCTTATGCTCGGAGGAGCTGACATTGTCAAGCTATTTAAATGACTCTCGTTATTTACTTTTTTTAAATTTTAATTTTATAATTTTTTTTTGTGGTATTTTATCCCACGTAAATTTTACTAATTTTTAATGTAGTAAAGTTTAATTTACTCTATGCGTATTTCATTGAAATAAATACAGTTTCTTCCTTTTTACTACTTGAATATCTTGGAAATCTTGAAGATATGATATGACTTGGTTTGTTGGACGACAGTCCATTTTATGAGGGGGGGGGGGGATTGGTCGAGTTATCGGTCTTTAAATTTGAAAAAATAAAAACTAGTTGTATACCAGAAACTGTTTGACAAAGTTGTGGCCTAAATCACATGCCTTCTTCAATGCTGAGTAATAAACATACTAACGAAATATAAAAACAAGTCTGAATGATATAATTTTCAAAAAATGAATGAATAAATAATAAAAGTGTGTGTGATTAGCAGAATAAATACATGAATAATTAGACTAAATATTGGACATGTATATGAAAGTATACAGTTTTGGAGAATGTGGCCTTGGTGTGGAGTCAGCGCGTTGGAGCCACTGTCTTTGTTCCAACTGGACAAGTAGATTCTCTCGCATTCCCTGGAACCTGAAGCGATGATGCATTACTTTCCGCCAATTCTCGTTTACTCCGTTCCCAGATCTGCATTATGTCTTCCCTCGCTCTACTTTTGCCTGACCTCTTCTTCCTGAAGAGGGGGTATCTCCTCAGTTATCTCTCTTCCTTCTCCCCTCCCCGGCTTCCTTCAAGTTAGTAATGAATAAAGTCGATAATAATGATACTGATTACTCATGTTTCATGGGAGTTGTCAAGTTCTACGATTAGCTGGCTCTTGAAACAGAAACCAATTTATTCTCATTGGCAAAAAATTCACTAGATGATCAGGCTAATATGACGCCTAAGATTTTCATATGTACTTCTGTCTTTTATCTACTTTTCATTTCCGTAGCCACAATTGCAGGAAACACAGAAAAGTTGAATATTCACTCATCACTATGCATTCTTTTAATTTTATTTTTGTTTATGGAAATATAAAGTTCTTTTCGTGCCTTGATTGCCAAGATATTGGAGTTTGTTGATTTAATCCGTATCCTTTAAATACAATTTAGCTGGTCTTAACACAGCAATTATGGCGAGGGATTCCTGATGAGTAATATTATATCATTAGACTGTATTTAAGGTATTGAACTTTCACCTCACTCCAACCAAGATATTTCAGGGTTAGTTTTCCTGTAAACTCCTTTCTCTTCCGGTAGATTACAGCCATTAGGGACTCTTCTAACGGTTTGTAGTAAGAGGCAGAAATGCCTAATTCTGTTTCTTTATTTGAGGTGACAGGGAGCTCATACACGTACCTTATTTATGTCTTCTCTCAAGTAGTATCGATTTAGATCTGAAGAAATGTTTCGAAAGGGACGTCATGCTACTGAAGTGAAAGTTTGCAGGGAAATTTGCTAGAAGACGATGGACCTTCCGGCTAAAACGGTTTAGAAACTTTTGCTCTGCATTTCTTAAGAAATTTCAGTAGTTCTCTGGCTCCCCAATTTTCGCCGTATTACTGTATTTTCAGTCGTGTGTAACAAGAACATAGAAATGGCGCTACTATTGGGGATGAGGGTCCGTCCCACCCCACCGACAGGTCTCACATCCCAACTGAGCTATCATTGCTACGGTTTTGTGTACTGCCCGAGGCAATCTCTCATCGATATATAACAGCTTCACCAGAGTTATGGGTGTTGTCTAGCTGTACATCGCCCTTCATTGCATGGCCCTAAATGGTTGCAAGGGATGTGAGTTTTTTTTTTTAAATGAATGAATGAATGTTGCCATTGTCCATGACATACTTATACTTATATGGCGCCGTCTTGCAGGAAAATGTGTGCAGGCGCAGTGATTCGGAACTCACGGTCACCTTAATACTTGTCTGTCTGCCCTTGACACTTGATAAACTGGCTTTCGCATCAAGCTTATATGAATTTCACTAAATGATAATCCACCCATCCCAATGGCCCAGAAAATTATTTATTTACAGGAATAAAACTCAATAGTTTTTTAGATTGATTAAAGAAAAAAAATTAGAATTAACACAGCAACAAGTTAAAAAATTACAATTGGGGTTTTACCTGAAACATAGTAACTCCCTTAAAAAAAAAAAAAAAAACCACTCAACTACAGACATCCTTTTAACACATACATAAAAAGTACTGTATGGAAAGTGTAATTTCTATTTATTAATAATTTTCAACCCCAGTTGATGAAAAAAGCCAAATAAAGTTTGAAGTTATATTAAATGATCATATTTGAAGATTTTCAATTTAAATTTTCAAATTATTCGGTACTTAATGACGTACTTAATGATTTAAAATAAAAAAAGGATCGAAGCGGCTGAAATAGCGGACATTCCTGATTGCACAAAAGTAGTTTTCAGCAGTGGTTTTATACGCTCATTGCAGTAGGATTCAATTTACTTTCAATTTGCCTTCTTCTTCGGTGGTAAATTACTCTCTTGCAATAATCCGCTAACGGGATTAGAATGCGCCAGGAAGAGAACATCCCCCTGCACCTGCCTCCCGACATTCCCCTGACATCATCGAGTGGCCTTTCTCCAAACTGATTTCCGTATTTGACAGGAACTCGGAGAAAGTGTAACATTAACTAGAGCACCTTGAAGGGCTCCATGTCTTTCCTCAGAGAGATCTCAATCTCCATTAGCATGTAGTAGAAAACCTTGGTCGAGCAGTAGCTTTAAAAAAAGCACAGTAATCTGATTTGTTTTTTTTTTTAATTTACGGAGAAAAGTTTTTACTTGAAACATTCAGTTATTACATAATTCACACAAGCAAATAATTGTGTAATTTCAAACAAGGCTTATATACAATTACTCATAAATAGTTTTTAAAAAATGTTTTGCTTTTGAACTCCTCTGGCCTACCTTTCCTCCTCTGATTCTGCCCAAAAGCATTGGGACCTATAAGCTTTTAAAAGAATGGTGTTATACTATGTGTCGCTCAGAAGACCTTCTGAGAAGTAGCACTTGGGAAGAAGGTTCTAAGAATGACGTCATTACCAATATATTCCAAATTAATCAGTGCCATTATTTGTATTTCTAAATTGATCAGGTTAGCGGACGAATAAATCAGTGAATTTCTGCAGTTCTTCTTTGCCCCGTTCTGTCTTTGCGATTTGCTGGATCCTAGACAGCCTTCTGTGTTACGGTATCAACCAACAGCCGTGTGCCTGTTCCTTTTTTTCGCCGGGGTTATGTTGGCTCAGTTGGGGCCTCTCGCTGGACCAGTGGGATGGAAATGGTTCTGCAGGGTTAGGCATGACAGAGCCTCTTCGACACGGCCTGAGATCCGGAAAAATGCGTTTGTGCAATCAGCTGTTGGAGTCGCTCCTTAAACCGCCTTATTTCTCCCTCCTTTAAATAATCTTACGGGAGCGTAACGCAATATCTCAGATCTCTCTGCCTTCTAGGAAATCCAGCCAGTATCCATTGCCCAGTTGACAAGGCATTTTTTTAAAATGTTTCTTTGAGTGATATTGCTCGTGGAGAAGTATGTCAAATCATTCAGTATTATACAGAAATAACTGAGTGTGTGTCCACGTTTTTTTAAAAATATATTATAAAGAAACTTAATTCTCCATAATCTTTTTCCTGTTAATCGTTTATCGTCAGATGAGTATTTCAACCGTTGAAATAGTCCATTATTGTTGAGAATTATATGCTTCATAGGTGTAAAGAGGGATTTTCTTACTTTTTTCTTTTGCTTTATTTTTTTAATTCGCATTTATTATAATATAGCATTTGGTATAAAAGTATAACTAAGATAGTCATTACTTAAAATAGTATCTGAGGGAGCATACCCCCCCCCCCCCCCATCTGTTTGAGCGTATTGAGAAGGCTTGCTGCAATTGAGTTTGTTCAAAAAGTAGATTTGAAAAAAAATAAAATAAATAAAAATAAGAAATTTAGATATTTTGTCATATCCTACAACTGAATAAGCACAGTAGTCTGCAAGTAGAAGCTTAAGTACCGAAATAGGTAGCGAAAAACTAAAACTATACCCCTGAAAACTCAATGACTATCACTTTTGTTAGAGGTATACCAAATATATTGTTGATATAATACTATGAATTTAGTGAAACGTATACTAAAGAAGATATTTAAGAATATAACGTGAAAGATTGGAAATTTTTTTAAGTAAATGAAGTATGATCGATAGATAAGCTTCATTTTAAGATTTTTTAAGCGGATTTATTTTAAATTGAAATTTAACTGTTGGGAGGGTTAGTTCAAGGGATTACAAAAAAGTAAGTAATGAATGTTCATTTTCCACATTAGGAACTGTTCTTATTTATTTTTGTATGAAATAAATACAGTAGTCTACATCTCTCCTGAAAATGGCTGACTGATGAGAAAACTAGAATACAAACAAACAATAATTACTCTGGGGAAGTGAATACAAAACATGCAGCTATAAATATTTAAGTTATTCCTCTAGGGGAAGCAAGGTTGACTATCGCCGAGCGACAAAAGAAAACAAATAGTTGTGGTGGGTTCGGCGATCCGGGGGAGATGAAGAAAGGTGGGTAAGTGTCGCAGAGAGGGGAGAGATTTCTTGTTTTCTTCAGAGACAGCAGACAAAGAGACAGGACGTGCCCGATTCCTGGGGGCCACCATTCAGTGGGCGCGGACAATGGTGGAGAGCCGCTCTCTCTGGAAGTCTGCCGCTGACTGACGCCGAAACAACGGGTCTCTTCGGCTTCCTGGAGGTAGCAGGACGAATGTCAGGCAAGCAGAGGAAGAGTGCGGGAGGGAACACTACTAATCAGCCTAGTCATGGAAATGTGAACTCAGGGACAGGACGTCCTCTCTCATCTTCATGATAGCCCTGAAGATGGCTTACAATGTTAGCCGAAACGTTGGCAGATAATCCTTTATTAAAAAATACATTTTTTNTAAGAGTGGGGGGGCGATATTTAATATGCAAGCCGAAGAGAGCATAAAATGCTTTGCTTCAGATTGAGCGGAAAGGTACAATTGGAAGCGCGTTGATCCATCGTAGTTATATTCGCATGTTTCTTTCTTAACAAGCGTTTTTTTGGAAAATTTTATGGAAAAAAAAAAGGTTTAAAATTAGATTCAACTCCTCTTCTGTCCTGTTAATCTTTTTTTAAATTGAAATAACAACGATCATGCATAAATTTTGGTCTTTCTCTGGAAGTCCCCCTTTCCCTCATCAAATTTAAAACTAAACAATTTATTTTAAGAGTTCGCAATTCAGGAGCTTAAATTTTATTTTGATTTATATATTTTAATGATGAAAGGGGCCGCCCAAAATTTGAAACTTCATTCTTAAATGGCTTTTTCAATATTCGTTTTTCTGAAATATGTATTGGAATGT
The DNA here is from genome assembly GCA_000696205.2 of Oncopeltus fasciatus. Classification (NCBI taxonomy): domain Eukaryota; kingdom Metazoa; phylum Arthropoda; class Insecta; order Hemiptera; family Lygaeidae; genus Oncopeltus; species Oncopeltus fasciatus. The sequence goes on along the minus strand of KZ808620.1, from coordinate 20,530 downwards.
AAATGTTATATAATTTCATTTTACATCTACTTTTTTCCCCCCTCGTCAAGCTGTATAACGAAGACTTTAAGATTTTAATATTAGATGTTTTTTTGTTGGGGTTCGGTCAAGGTAGATTAAAAAAAAAAGAAATTACAAATTTAAAAAAATGTGAATTTATTAATTATCTGCCGACGTTTCGGCTTACATTTTAAGCCAACTTCAGGACTGTCATGAAGGCGAGAGGGGACGTCCTGTCCCTAACAGCACATTTTCATGACTGATTAGGATTTTAAATTTTGATCTCTCTCTAAATCAATCCCCCTCTTCCTTGACCTATTTTAGCCATTAATGAACTTATACAAGGGCGTAAAAACCGCAAAATAAATAAACTATATATGTTAAATACTGTTTATAGTTCCTTTGTGTTTTTATTTAAGACGTACCATAAACCGTATTTTAAGTTCGTCCAATTTAGAATCGGTCATGATATGTTAAAAATTTTCAAAAATCTTCTCTTGGAACAAACACAGAATAACTTGATTTCTGCTTAAATGAACTACATAGATAACTTTAAAGTATTATTTTGAATAAGAAGAAAAAAATTTTTTCATTGGAAAAGAGTTAAGTAATCGAAGCAGATTTCATGTTTCATTAAGTATAGTGAAAGAGAAAATTAAATTGACAATGCGGTTAGAACGATGAGCGTAAAAGGTAATGACCACTAAACTCTAATCTATACTCACGGAAAGGTAGAGTGGAGGTTGCACTCACCCACCGTAGTTACATTCGTAAATTTCTCTCTCACTACGTTTTTTTCTTTTTTTTTTTATATATAAATATAAATAATGTTGAATAATTACGTTTTACACTATGCTCTCTAAAAGTTTTCATAACAACAATAACTTATTTCCTCATATTATGAAAGCGGACAAAATTCAGAGTAACATATTTTTTTTTTCTACCGTAGACTCTCTCATAAAAATGTTATAAAACGTACATTAAAATAAATTTTACACTTACCCTGTTCAATTAATTTTATCATAACTGATAACGAAGTAATTACGTTTGTTCTATACCCCCCTTCCTCTTGACCTATTTCTGCCAAAAATTAATTTAGTCAACCGTTTCCTGTACAAAGACTAAATAACGAATTTATTTTATTAATTTTCAAAAAGGGCCCGTTCAATTCTAAAAATTAATATTAAATTTTTTTTAATAAGGTTTTTTGTATAACTATATAGAATATAAATTTTAATAAGATACATTATCAGCAATTTACATACAGTATATGTTTCCTTATCGTTCCTAATAAAGAAAATATTGCGATTTAAAATTTTGTTTCTTCCTCTAAACTCCCCCTTTCCCTCTATGTATTTCAGCCATTAATGAACAACGGTTTGCAAAATGAAGCTTAAACTATTTTGGTCTAAGATGATTTTAGTTGGGGTTCGGTCGAGGTAGATCCAAAAAAACACAAATTAAAAAAATGTATTTTTTTTTAATGAAGGATTATCTGCCAACGTTTCGGCTTACATTGTAAGC
>KZ808619.1:154396-167945 GCA_000696205.2 Oncopeltus fasciatus | reverse complement strand
ACTTAGAACTACAACTATATATATTTAAATTAAGAAAAATACTCCAGATTCAATAAAGCTGAAGTGATTACAAAATTTTAAAAACCAATCTAGCATTCTATTTAGGCTACGATACGCACTTCACCCTTTAAATAAAGTAATTAGAAATAAAAATATTCAAACCGTTGTATATAATCCCCATGTGTTTCAATCCATACCCTCTATGCATGGGCTTCAGAATCTTTTTGTCAAAGAACTCATCCATATTTGGTCCTTCACAATTTTAACGACTAACTGTCTGATCATTCAAATCCCTTAACCCAATCTCTCTCTTCAGCCATTTCTTTCTAGAAAAAAAACCTACACGCTGTCCTCAGAAGGAAAAACCCTGAGAATCTTGAACATATTCCTGTATACTACGTATTATAATATTAGGAAGTATGGCACTGGGCACATCCTAGCTCATTAGGGTTATTTTATATTTGATTCCAAAATAATTTTGTGTACATTTGTTATATTATATAATTATTAAAGGCTGTGAGTAAAGTGATGAGTAAAGTGATCTCAGTCGGCAATTTTTCAAATTATTTTTAGACCTTTTTGTTGACTCCAAGAGATTTCTTTTATCAAATTATTTTATATGATTATACTATGATTTATAGATAAAATTATTATATAATAAATAAATGGAGCAGATAATAATGCCCCACTCAATATTGTAGGCTCAATTAATTGTTTCTTTCAGTCTCTAGTATCTTTTTCCATTTTTTTTTTTTTTTTAAATGAGCTTTTGTGCTGAAAGCTTTTACAAATTAAATCCCTCCAGACTGTATTGATTTCTATAGTGGTATCTCTCGAACAATTCTCTTCATTTAAACGAATTATTTTTGACCAAGGACTTGAAATTAAATAATACGGGTATTCTTGCTCTCTTCCTCTGACTCGTATAAAATTTATTTTCGACTGAACCTGTCTGAGATAACACAGGTTGAGAGGCACGGCATCCTCAAAGGTAGGGTATGTCTCACCTGTCCGACTTCTTTTCGTCTTATGCAGCTCCAATGCGATGAAAATTTGGTAGGGGGACGTTCAACAAAATCAGGGAGGACCTGGCGGTAGCTAATCCATTCCAAGCGCCCATGGGAGTGGCCAAAGCTTTTCTTCTTGATAAGGGAAAACATACCTCGAGGCCTCTAGGGTCGTATGGGATAAGGCAGCACACACAGTATCTGTATGTTTGTCAATTAAGTAAGAAAGATTACACTGCACAACAAAATCAGGGAGGACCTGGCGGTAGCTAATCCATTCCAAGCGCCCATGGGAGTGGCCAAAGCTTTTCTTCTTGATAAGGGAAAACATACCTCGAGGCCTCTAGGGTCGTATGGGATAAGGCAGCACACACAGTATCTGTATGTTTGTCAATTAAGTAAGAAAGATTACACTGCACAACAAAATCAGGGAGGACCTGGCGGTAGCTAATCCATTCCAAGCGCCCATGGGAGTGGCCAAAGCTTTTCTTCTTGATAAGGGAAAACATGCCTCAGAGTCCTCTAGGGTCGTATGGGATAAGGCAGCACACACAGTATCTGTATGTTTGTCAATTAAGTAAGAAAGATTACACTGCACAACAAAATCAGGGAGGACCTGGCGGTAGCTAATCCATTCCAAGCGCCCATGGGAGTGGCCAAAGCTTTTCTTCTTGATAAGGGAAAACATGCCTCAGAGTCCTCTAGGGTCGTATGGGATAAGGCAGCACTCACAGTATCTGTATGTTTGTCAATTAAGTAAGAAAGATTACACTGCACAACAAAATCAGGGAGGACCTGGCGGTAGCTAATCCATTCCAAGCGCCCATGGGAGTGGCCAAAGCTTTTCTTCTTGATAAGGGAAAACATGCCTCAGAGTCCTCTAGGGTCGTATGGGATAAGGCAGCACTCACAGTATCTGTATGTTTGTCAATTAAGTAAGAAAGATTACACTGCACAACAAAATCAGGGAGGACCTGGCGGTAGCTAATCCATTCCAAGCGCCCATGGGAGTGGCCAAAGCTTTTCTTCTTGATAAGGGAAAACATGCCTCAGAGTCCTCTAGGGTCGTATGGGATAAGGCAGCACTCACAGTATCTGTATGTTTGTCAATTAAGTAAGAAAGATTACACTGCACAACAAAATCAGGGAGGACCTGGCGGTAGCTAATCCATTCCAAGCGCCCATGGGAGTGGCCAAAGCTTTTCTTCTTGATAAGGGAAAACATGCCTCAGAGTCCTCTAGGGTCGTATGGGATAAGGCAGCACTCACAGTATCTGTATGTTTGTCAATTAAGTAAGAAAGATTACACTGCACAACAAAATCAGGGAGGACCTGGCGGTAGCTAATCCATTCCAAGCGCCCATGGGAGTGGCCAAAGCTTTTCTTCTTGATAAGGGAAAACATGCCTCAGAGTCCTCTAGGGTCGTATGGGATAAGGCAGCACTCACAGTATCTGTATGTTTGTCAATTAAGTAAGAAAGATTACACTGCACAACAAAATCAGGGAGGACCTGGCGGTAGCTAATCCATTCCAAGCGCCCATGGGAGTGGCCAAAGCTTTTCTTCTTGATAAGGGAAAACATGCCTCAGAGTCCTCTAGGGTCGTATGGGATAAGGCAGCACTCACAGTATCTGTATGTTTGTCAATTAAGTAAGAAAGATTACACTGCACAACAAAATCAGGGAGGACCTGGCGGTAGCTAATCCATTCCAAGCGCCCATGGGAGTGGCCAAAGCTTTTCTTCTTGATAAGGGAAAACATGCCTCAGAGTCCTCTAGGGTCGTATGGGATAAGGCAGCACTCACAGTATCTGTATGTTTGTCAATTAAGTAAGAAAGATTACACTGCACAACAAAATCAGGGAGGACCTGGCGGTAGCTAATCCATTCCAAGCGCCCATGGGAGTGGCCAAAGCTTTTCTTCTTGATAAGGGAAAACATGCCTCAGAGTCCTCTAGGGTCGTATGGGATAAGGCAGCACTCACAGTATCTGTATGTTTGTCAATTAAGTAAGAAAGNAAAAGCTATCGACAGAATTCACACACTTTCGAGGCATTTCAGATCAGCACTTAAATTAATTTAAAAATCAACTTCACACGATAATTTCAATAGCAACCACGTGCGTACAATTGACAAACTCGCAAAGGTTATGTTTACTACTTATGAACAGCTGATGAGAGGGGTGTTATGTAAACAAACATGTGTACCAACTGTTGGTGATGAAATATTTCATTTGTTGAAAACTCAATATATATATATAATAGAATGATACTATGTCTTGAAAACAAGAGCTAATATATAATTTGTATGGCCATTTTCGGTTTTAACACGTGGAAATACATTAAAATCAGCTAATTTCAACCCCGAAACAAAAACTTTGTTGTTCAGTGTTATTTGGATGAGGAAATGAGGAAAAAAAAAAAAAGGATTAATATTGAAAGCGATTTAGGTGGAAGGCTTAATTTTAAAAAGACCTATCCCTCTTAGCGTTCTTAAAATTATCCCTAGAGCGATACGATAAATGTAGAGAGCTTGTAGTGTGGTTTCAAAATCTCGCTCAGTCTCTAAAGTCTTCAGCAACCTTAAGAATATTCCCATGCTATTGTCAGGTAAATTATCTTTATCTATTGGTTCGAAAACCGATTACTATAGTAAATGAAAACTAGCAATTCAGGTAGTCAGGGAGATTTCACGATCTTAAATCTTAAATAATTCAAATAATTCAAAATTCAAAACTCTTTTTGTTATAATTATTACAGATTAAATCAACTCCTTCTAATTTATATTTTTTTTTTTTTTTTTATATATATTTGTTTAGAATATTACATCCTGCACAGCGTGAATCTTGCAATGTGCTCTCATAGTATATAATAAATATGTACTAACATAATATTAATGCACAATATGAATTAGTATTAAAAAATATATACATACAATTTATAATATTAAAGTTTGATTTATAATATGACACTTTTTTGTCAGCCTACAAATCAAATTATAATTCTAAAGGATAAAAAAAATTTGTTAAATTTGAATTTTGGATTTTGTCGCTAGTTAATCTAGAAATAAAAACTCGCTAATGGGGTCAAGAAAATGGTACATCTAGATTGTAATTGCACTCACTCTCTACGAATGAGCACTCTTTACACAGTGGTGGAAAAAAAAAATACTATTACATCTTTATATTTGGTAAAATTTAGTAATGCCAAAATGAGTATTAATTAGTGATTGGGTAAGAGTTAGTATCATGAGTTATCTTAATTACATCTTTGATTATTACTACTCTTTTTAACGATTTTTTTATTTTGAATATTCCTTGGGATCGTTTTATTATCCATTTGTTAAGTTTTAATTTTCCTTAAAGCCTGAAAATGGATATTCCTCCGTGCTATAATATTAAAATTTTTGACTAACGCAAAAGTAAGAAAAACTTATTAATTTATCTTTAGACCAGAGGCCTAAAATCATACTTAATATTATTAAAAATATAGATATTGTTAAAGTGGACTTAATAAAAAAAATTTTTAATTAAATGTGTAGACCAAAAAATCGTTCGAAACTGGATGTAAATTATTAAATATTTTTAAAAATCGTTTAATAATGTTATTTTTAACCTCTCATTCAACCAATTTAAGGGTCATGGAGGGAAATGCTATTTATAGTTTGACACCCTATTTTAAACGCCCATTGTTCTGGACAAGTTAAATTTATCGATAAATTGCACATCCATGTTGGAACTGAAACCCGCAGTTCCAGGTATGGGAGTTGCGAACTGATCCGCGCTAATATTTCAAACAAATTAAAATTAAACATCTTTAGTCATGTTTAAAAAAAAAAAAAAAAGAAGTATAATATTGCTTGAATACACTAATCCAAGACTGGGAAAATGCATGGATGCTAGAACCAGCACACAACAAACTCCGAAGTATAAAAAACACCACAAAAGAATGGAACACCTCCATCCGTGGGAATAGAAGAGAAGAGGTAATACTGACCCGTATGCGGATAGGTCACACGAACCTTACTCATATACACCTAATTAACAAAGATCTGCCGCCTAAGTGTAACACCTGCCAAGTTCACCTAACAATCCAGCACATCATAGAGGTTTGCCCAGTTTATCAGAATTACTTCACTAGGGAAGGCATTGGAAGAAATATGGCGGAGTGCCTTGGGAACAACCCCTCTACAGTGGATGGGCTGTTAAACTTTCTTAAAAAAGCAGGTATAGCCTGGAAAATCTAAATTAAAGAATGAGATATTATTTATTATTTTAGTTAATAATAAATTATTTATTATAATTTATTAAATATATATAATAATATTTACAAAAAAAAATCCATTAATTTAGGTTGTTATAGTGGTCGAAATAATCCTGATTCCTGTCTTTTATTAACTAATTTATAGTGAATATATTAAAGGGTATTTATAGGGCGTAATAACCTAGAAGTTGATTACCCTCCATTGTGATCTACTAATACTACTACTACACTAATTCAGAAAGGAGAATGTACACTTGCTTGAGAATTCTCGAGAATGACGTAGAAGAGCGAGAGGAACCCGCGAAGTCGTATTTTGAAGAGTGCTATGTTGAGACGCGTTTGTTAATATTACAGTTCACCTGTGTCTTTGTGGTTTGTAAGAAGATCCTTCTCTTTGAATTATTCATAACTCTTCTCTCCCTTTTTCACCCCTTGCAAATTAAGTTCTCCTTTTAAACATTGGCTCCAGCTGAGTAATCGCATACGGAAGATTATCTTACCCTTTAAATATTAGCATAATTGTAATTTGATTCTTTATAATCTTTTTCTTTTACGCTTCATAATGAGTTATAATTAATGTAAAAAAATTTTCAATCTTTTCTTCTGCTTTAAATAAAAATGACGTATTTTTCAAGAGCCATCCGGAGAGCCTTTCTTCTCCCCCGCTCTTGGAAGACACTATTGACTTGAGATCATCAATCATTTTCTGTCACTATGCTAAAATCATATGGAACACAATCCTGAAGAAGCAAGCTGCTATTAAACCGCTTGCAATCACTTCACGTCGCTAACCACAACCCTTTCCCGAATATGTCTATTAGACAGTTTCCCCATACTCTAGTGCTCTTTCTAAACTCTCAAATTAAATTTATCAGCTATTACATATCCTTCAAAGACATTATATTACTATATATGTATCTATTGATAGGCAATAGCTGATTAAGGTATTTTAGCGATAAATTATTATTATTATTGTAATAATTATAGATTATTATTGTAGCAATAAAAATATGAAAATAAATGTCACACACACACACACACACACAAATTATTATTATTGTTATTATTATTATTGGCGAACTCTACCCAGATATAGAAGACTTTAAGCAAATAAGTCGATCAATTTTTTTTTTTTTTAGTCCTTCTTGTACTTCCAATATGCTTTCATTATTTTCGAAAAGTTGTTTACGTCCATCCGACCTCTCTGATGTTGTGCCTGAAGGTGTCTCTTCCTTAAATGTGTCTTATGTTTGCATTGATTAGATCCTTTAGGCAAGCCAACACACACATATTTATTTATTATATTTTGCAGTGTTTATTATAATATTTATGTAAATAAACGTATAGCTGTATATTTATAATCCAATGAGGCTCACATTAGCAGACTCTTGACGACTTAGAACTACAACTGACTTCTCTTACATATTGTACTTCTTGGAAAGAGTAAAATGATATTTTCAATTTGAAATTTGTAAAAAGGGGCGCCAGGGTAGCGCTAACTTCTTATTTAATTAGATGCTATGATATTCCCTTTCCCATGGTCCGTGTGTTCTAGTACCATATCTTAAAAATATTTGATATTCAAATATCCCACACGCGACTGATGTATGTGATTGTAGTAGAATCAGTCATAGTATTTTTATATCGTCTATTATGCCTTTTTTTGCCAAGTGTATCTTACATGGTGCGCCGGGAAAACAAATATTCACTTACACCTTTTAGCGCATATACATGTCTTTGAACTAAGAGGAATGGGTTTCTCTTATTACATTCCCTCTCAATGTCATTTTTTTCTATTATTCATTGTAATCAAATTACAAAATTTTTTTTTTTTTTTTTTTACAGAATGTAATTGTAAATAAAGATTACAGATAGATTAGAAAAAAAAAGCCTGAAATTTTTCTCTTAAAGTTTTCATGATTCCATATCCAAAATATAATATGAAATTCTTGAGAAATAAATATACATTTAAATGCAGAATAATTTGTTGTTTATAGGTAATAACGTACTAATCAATATTTATGGCATATCTAATACGAAAACCCTAGACCAATGTAATACTGTTCATACAAGGGGCGATCACCTAGAACAGTAGTGGCTCGGGAGGTTAGTGAAGGGGTCAGAGACACTTAGCAGGTGATTCGGCCTCGAGAGAGGTTATCTTTAGCTGTCCCCCCACCAACAACAGTCAACTTAATGAGTTGACCGCTACTGGACGGTTTGTCGAGAACCACTGCCCCCTCCCCCCTCTTGTTGAGACTGGGGATAGGCTAAACCAGCAAAACCTCTGAAGGTAGCCACTCCCCCCCCCCCCTAACCCTCACCACTTTGGAGCTCACAACTTCGAGAGGGACAACTTCTTTATCTATTCACTTTCCAGACCCTTCTGGGCAAAAAACGACCAACCCTACCTCAACTGTATCTTCAAAATCAGTTATAACAGATACAAAAATATTTTCCGCTCTCAAATATTATTTCAAAACAACTTTATCAACTATATTTTAACTTTTGGGGAAAAAAGCCAATCATTTACTTTCTCCTGTTCGGAAGTAAAATTAACTAACAAAAATAAAGATCTAAACTATCTACTTGTAAAGGATTCAAAACAAATTATTGAATAAATCCATTGCCTCTTTTAAGAGTGTTTAAGAGCCTCCCATTCAACCACTTAGGGTCATAGAGAGAGGGGCTATATACAGGTTACCACCCAATTCTAAACATCCATGGCTCAGAACAAGCTTTTGTTTACAGATAAATAAATGCGGGGTTTGAAGCGCAAGATTGCGATTCCCGAACGGATCTCCTGCGCTACCCCGGCGTCCCTTTGTCTTCTTTGAATAATAAATGACGAACTATGTTACATGTGCGAATCTTAAAGTTATTAAAAATAAAAATTTTAATATCCCCACGTAATAATTATATTGTTTTATATATATTGAGATGTTGAGATGTGGAAATTTCCAAGCAATACCTGTAATTTTTAAATGAAAAAAAAACAAACAAAAAACGTAATAAATAAATTATCTACAAAGATAAATTTTGGGGGGCCAGTATATCTCATGGGATTCGTTCTGGTCTCGCGATCCTGAAGCTGTGGGCAAGCTTTTATCGATACATAAAAGCTTGTTCTGAGCCATGGATGTTTATAACAGGATGGCAAACTGTAGATAGCCCCTCCCTCCAAGACACTAAGTGTTTGAAAGGGAGGCTAGGCACTTAAATAAAAAGATCATTTTTTGCTACTTGTCATTTTATAAANAAAGTAATTAATGAAACTTGTTATAATTGGAAAATCCATCATAATATATTTTAATTTTATATAAAGTTATAAATTCACCTAATAAATAAAGAGAACCATTTTACGTAAAAAACACTTCTTGCGTTCTTCTGATGTTCGGTCCTTGACACTTCCTTTTGATATAACTTGGTCAGTACCAAAATGACCCTATCATGAAAAAGAAAACATTAAAAGCCATAGAAAATGTGTTTCATATTAAATTATCGTGTATCGTATGCCGTTTTGGGTACACGGCAGTCTGCCTTTTTCCTCCATTAAATTTTCAGATTCTACGTGTTTTCAAAATGTAAAGTAAAGGGCAATCGAATATCCTTATTTCTTGCATCTAAATTAATGCTATGGAGTTCAGAGCGGGCGTGTCTTTAAGCCCGACCCCCGGATATATTTGTGCAAATATGTTCTACTCGTAACACTCCACGCATCACATACTTGTGGCTGTCTACTAAAATGTACAGTGTATATTTATTTATTATTTTCAGTTATTCATTAAATATCAAATTTTTAAACTAAGTTAGTATGTCTATATATTATCTTTTTTTTTTTTTTACGTTCCTTACACCCTCTAAGTTAAGACATTTCGTTAAAAATCAAAGTCAACATTTCGAACTTTTCTCCTCAATTCAATCAATCTCTTTTCGAAAATTGTGGTTACTTTGAGATTAAGTAGAGAAAAACGGATGTGGAAGTATGTCCAATTCTGAAACAGAACATGAAAAAACTCTGAAGGCACAGAAGTTGAAACCTAAAACACATTTGAAGGCATATTATTATGGTTCTCCGGGAAAACTGAGGAATTTCATATTTCCCGTGTTTTTATAGATATACCGACTAAAAGGTAAACCCTAAATTAGAATGGATATTAGCATTATACATTACCTTGTTCCGCTAATAAATGGTCGTAGGAGTTGACAGGAGTACTCTTATTTATTTTGGTATGAGACTAAGGGCATAGCTAGGAATTACCATATTAATTTGAAACTACGTGAAATCACAATCATGGCTGTGATCATGGCTTAGGGTAAATAAATACTCAGTCAAATTTTACTCCTTCCTGAATAAAAAAAAAAACAATACAAATACAACTTGTGGAGATTTTTTACTTAAATTAACATTAACATTCTCAGATTGGTGGAAAATATATTAACTTCTTCTTCCAGAAATTTTGATTTATTCAATATAACCAAGTATCTATGCAAACCCATCAAGGATAACCCTTACAATCCATTTTTCCTTTTTTGTCCACCGTGTCTGTAAATTTTCTGATGTACTTAAGGACCTATAGAATGAGCGAGGCAGTGATTCACAGGACCCTATTTACAATAGTGGAAAGGGGTCAGCTTCTTTGACAATGTTGACAACATACACATTTTTCAGAGTACGATATTTAGTGTCAGTTACTCACACATGTAATCTATTCAGCGCTCTGTAAAGTTCCACCTTTCGTCTAGTTAAGGTTTTTATAAATCTTAAAAGTGTAGGAGTGGCTGCGGCTGTCATCTCCTCCCTCCCTACTTTCCACCATAAGTAGGACACGAGCTAACCCGTGCCAAAAACCATTAATGTTTATAAAATAAATAAAACACTCCTTTTCATAAATAATCTATTTAAAAAAAACATAACAAGAGGAAAAAATAAATGTACAAATTAAAGCCTCAAAATAGCTCTTTCAACTTTGATGTACCGTGTAATAATTTAATCATAGAGAAATTAATATAAGTTTGAAAACTTTTCTTTATTTACCGTTTCTTCTTCCGGCTTGGACCGTGTCAAATTGTTGTTATTTGCCGAGCAAGAAGAAAGAGAATTCTCTTTTCAGCCCAGAAGAAGCCATCACATGATGTGCGAAAGCTCGGTAAATAACAACAATTTGACACGGTCCAACCCGGAAGAAGAAACGGTAAATACATCTGACGACCGTCGAAGCCTACGTGAACATCTAACTTTTCTTTATTTAAACTTTGGAATCATTTCAATAATTAATGAAAATGAGTTAATTGTTCTATATAAATTAACGCAAACTGCGGCGTAACTTTCTTTAATCTGTAAAGCAATACTACCTTTAGCTTGATTATGAGAACTAGAAACCAAGCTAAATGTAGTAAAAGGGGCTGGTACTAAATATACACAGGGGTGTGTCTTTAGGGGATGACGGCGTTGTACTAGAGCATGTGACTGAGCCCCGCCTTCCGCTTCTGGCTGGCTCCTCTGAATCTGTCGACGTAAAATACGTAAAAGGGCGAGATCTAGAGACCAGCAACCGTGAGGAACGACCACAAATGGTCTATGTTTTACATGTCCCTAACCACCACAATATGAGGGAAATGAGACAACACTACATATGAAATCAATGTAAAAATTGTTATATTTTGATATTATTCTCATTGAAAAAAAAAAAAGGTTTTTGTTATTTTATTATTCTTAAGGGGGAAAATTAGTTAGTTTGCAGAAGAAAATTAGTATTTATTTGATTCAATTATGAACAGTAGCACGTTTTAGATACATTCATTATTTATCTGTTTGTAATAAATTTGTTTCAGAATACACAATTTTTAAATAGAATTACATTTTCATTATTTTTTAAAATTATTTAAAATAAGCAAAATTTAAATAGAAATATAATTTTTTTATCACGTTCAATAATGGGTTTTAATGATATTGGAATCAAACTTAACCAATTTTAAAACCTTCGTTTTAGTCATATGTACTCCATTTAGTTGGTGAAAAAGTATTTCTACATGCTATTTTTAGCTTAGTAATATTATGATAAATTAAGGAATTTATAATTGATAATAGCAATATAATTTTATAATGAAGTTCCCATTTTTTCAGGTAAAATTATAGGCTAATAGAAAAACTTTTGATTGGTTTTCTGGGAAGTTGTAAGTATTTAAAAAATATTATCTATATAAACCACCTTTTTTTATTTTCGTACACTATATTTACGTTTCACTGTGAAAATACCGCAATAATTATTTTTGTTCATAATTTTATTTATATTTGTATATTAGGCAATCAATTGAGTATTTCTCAGCTTCTTAGAGACATAAGGTGTTTAACTTCTCAAAACAAATTTAAAAACATTTTATATATGCTCTTTTCCTGCCAATTCTATTATTTTTCTTTATTACTCTGCACATTAAGGTATATTGGCTATATACGCAAATATCTGTATTATATTTTTATTTTTGTTTGTTGCGAGAGTTAGAATTTTTTGTAAGTAGTAGAACTCAAAGAATCCACAGTGATAGGTTTCAGAAACCTAAACGAATTCTTTTTACTAAGGCTTCCCTTACAATAACGATATATATATATATAAAGTATAAATATAAAATTAAACACTCGCGGCTGCGATATGTAGCANTTTTTTTTAGAACTACAATCTTCTATCACTTCTTGTTTCTAAGCTTCTAAGCCCCCAAAACACCTAAATTTGGCAATCGCTCTTTGGTCAGCGCATAAATATAGTTGACAACCCTGGATTTAGATTAATATTCCAGACAAACTTATTGAGGGTTTAGAAAGCTTACAAACTATACTTCAATTGTCCTTTATACACTTTAATATCATTAACCGGGGAAATGTTAGACATTTACTAAACCTTTTAAACTAAATTAGGAGCTAGAGACTGAAGAGAGTAATAAATGCGCGGCTCAATCCTTTTGAATTAAGTCCTGTAAAGAAGTCTTCTCTTTACAATAGGAATTAAAGAATTAAAAAGAATGGGAAAACGCTAACAAAGAATTTTTGTGAGTTTCAAGTCTATTTTCCAGTAGGGCGATTTTTTTTTCTTTGGTTGCCCTTTCGAATGAAAAGGCAATTAATTAGGGCTGAATGTTTTTAAAATTTGTTTACATGGACTTTTTAGTGTCCATTCGAATTAGTGATTGAATATGCCTTACCTGGAATGCTTTAATAAGTCTTTGTTAAGATTGCTGAAGAGTTATTTGTTAAGAAAAATTTCTCAACTATGTTAGATTTGCTTGTTTTAATTGCCTCACACTTTTTAACTTGATAGGCTACTCTTTCGTTTCGTAATCATATGTCCATGAACATGAAGATATTTTCCCCCAACTAGCCATATATATGGGGGAAATACATGTTGAGTACGTATTTATTCTCGACCCTCGGTGCACTAGAGAAGGCGTATTGTCAGCACACCATTCTGGTTGCCTGATGTTTTCCCATTCAGTGAAGAGCGACATCACTATAATTAGGGATGGGTGTTTTCTAGGAGCACACCAGGAAATCTGGAAAACTGGGTCATTACAAACAGAATAACAAAAAGAGAAAATAAACGGCTGTGCACTGTGAGAATTGAACCTGGGACCCCCGGTTCTCATGTGTCCAGTTCCTTAACCGTCATACGACCTCGCCCTAAAGTTTATTATTTAAGGTTAATGTGAAGATATGAACATAATATATGTGTTAGAAAACCTATTAGTTTATATTTAAACCCTGTTTGGTGGAAAATCTATTTGGTTATATTTAAATTAAAAATCACTCAATAGAAATTTTTCTTCTATAGATTTTTTGAAACTCTAGCAGTAGCGAAAACCTTAAAGATTTTATAAAACTTTTTCTCTGAGTAAACCCCCCAATCCCATCTCCTCCATCAATATCCGCGACTATAATATTCTTATAATGGTTCGAAATAGCTGGAATTATTCCGGGGAATCTGCTAAAACTGTAAAAGTGTATACTAAGTGTATCTAGGTTTAAATTCCATCACATTTCTTTTCGTTGGTGGGGAGGGGTTAGGTGGTGGGGAGGGGGGCGGAGAAACCCCGTTCATTAATATTTGTGGGCGTTCACAAGCTCAAGCTGAAGCGTGACTTCATATTGTCTTCTTGGTTTTGATATCTAATGTAATATAACCTTAATATAAACGGTGTACGAAATACCCGATTATTGACTGGAGAAGAAGTAAAAACCTACAGGACTAGGTCCTCACAAAACTATTGACGTATTTTATTTTCGAAGCC
>KZ808619.1:115821-134156 GCA_000696205.2 Oncopeltus fasciatus | reverse complement strand
GGATGAGCTAGATAACTTATTAAATCCCCACCACACTAGCAAGAGCCTAACCCACGAGGAAGACGAATACATCGTCTTATGCTTAAAGGAGCTGACATTGTCTAGCTATTTATCGACTCTCGTTATTTACTTTTTTCATTTTCATTTATAAATATTAATTTAGTTGTGGTTTATTATCCCAAGTAAATTTTAAACAATTAATGAGAGGGAATATAATAAAAAATCTATCTGTCCCAGCCAGGACTCGAACCTGGATCTCCTGCTTTCATAGCCGGAATGCTTCCATTACAGAACCGGGACGAGCTAGATAACTTATTAAACTCCCAACACACTAACGATTTCTTACATCGTAATATTTATCTCTGAATTCGCTAAAACAATTTATCACTTACCATGTATAATATCTGTTAAACTACATTAATGAATCAAAAATATATTGCAAGTTCGTGATCAGGGTAAAATTTCCTATAAGAACTCAGCAAGAGCAGGGTTTTGTTCAATGGGAAATATGTGTGGGACTTTTAAACCACAATTGTTTTCCTCTATGTATTTTTGCCATTTTATATAAATTTTTTTACAATATGCCTGCAGTGTGACATTGAAATGTAAATTATTGCTTTGAGTTCAGAGTAGATCCCGGAGAGTCAAGATTTAAAGCAAACTTCATCGTATATGAAAAGCTTGAGGTTATATTATTATTTTTTTATCTGCGATTTTAAAGTACATTTACCTTCCTTCAGCGTGTGTAATAATAAAAAAGCACTATAAAAAGGAATATTTTTCAGTTTTTTTTTTCTTCATAACTTTTAAACTACTGAAATGATTTTTCTAAAATTTTAAGAGTATTCAGTTAATATAACATGAGATAAGTTTTAAAAAAACTCGCCTTATAACTGACTGTGTTTTTTACATGACGTCCAATAGACACAAATACCCAGATTAACAATTCAAATATAGTTCTTAACAATTTTATGATTATACATAGATATAATTAAAATTATATTATGTTATTGGGAAAATAGTAATCCATACGACTGATATTATTTTAACATGCAAATAAAAATGTTTTCCCCTTTTTAATAAACTAAGTGCTCATAAAAGTATTGATGGGGTTTGAATGGCTCCTTGAGTAGGCTATTAATGTTTGAGTACCATGGTATACTTCCTCTATCTTCTTTCACATTAGATATTTAATATTGCTGTCCTTCACCCAGCTCTTGTGAATCGGCTAAGATTTGCTCATTGATTATCTTCCTATACAAATTTATTGGTGACCTAATAAGTTTAGTCAGTTTATCAGTTATCTCTAAATTAAACTGTTAAACTCCATTTTATTTAGTGGAATGTGACTTTTTATAAAAATACGGATATTAAAGTATGACCGTGCTATTATTTTTCTTTTCTTTTCCCTCAGAACTATTATTTGAATATATTTTTTTTCCCCCCCTCAAACTTCCTGACCTGAAGTTAAAGACAATCAAGCAGAAATCGATCATGTGGCTTGTAGGCCACAGTCGTTACAGGGGGAACTTATGCAATTTGTGTCACGAGTTATATAACAAGCTTAGATGGAGTTCCGCGCGCCTAAAACTCGACTCGGTCTGTGTCAGTCCTTCGTTCTGCGAGGGTGTGTAGAGCACTGGGAAGTTTAAAGGGCTCCCACAAGGGCCTCTTCTTTACCAGTGCAAGTCCTATTGAATGCGGTGTCCTTCACTCCAGCCACCTTTCACTATTCACATATATATAGGAAAAAAAAAACATGGATGTAAAATAATGAAAGAGGAAGGGAGTTTTCTATTATTCAAGCCCCGATGCCATTATTAGAAAATTATATAACATTTTTACCCATTATAAAACATTAAATAAAACTAAAATTTTTCGCTCAGTATAATTATATAGGACAGTAAATAAATTATTTTCCAACTTATATTCTCCATTAAAAAAAAAAAAAGGTTCTTCACTTATAAAAATTTTTCCCAAGGAAAGATATGTTATGTCTGAACACTACACAATATTTTATATTGGACAATCAACTTTTCTAATGAGTAGTGCCTTCAAGAACAGTAATGTTTCACACCAAATGCTAGCATCAAATCATTGTTTTATGAAGCGCAATGTGGACCAGGCATGTAGTATACTTTGTACGCTATTGAACAATGCACTATTCAAATGAGAAAGTGCCCTCAGTAACAGTGATGTTTACTCCGAACGCTATCATTACATCATCGCTCTATGGTGATCTATGTGGATCAGGCGTGGAGTTCACTTTGTACGCTATTGATCAACGTACTATTCTAATGAGTATGTGCGTGTGGAAAGGATCATGGAAGAAGGTACTATCTACATGTATTCACTTTATTCTCAACATCTAAGATATTAGTAATCTTTTATTTATCGTTAAAATATGATTTTGAAGCACCTTCTTATTGACAATATCCTATAACGAAAAATTCTATGTTACGTCATGGTAATACTTATAAGAAGGTCGAATAATTGTATTGTGCATTTTTTTATTGTGATTATATGATATATTGTTAAATTTTCGGAATCAATTACAATTCTTCGTGGATGTTAGAGTGCGTGATATTTACACATCGATTATTGGATATCTTTCCCTGGAAGATAACCCATTCCACTCCATTACAACCCAGGAGGATATAGGGTTCCTCAGTTGTCCTCATGGAAGGCCCCATAAATGTTGATATTATGACTTACGAGATACCACAACCACCTGAAGGCATGTGCGGCCCCCCTCGGAAGGTCTTGTAATTCAAATCACCCTGCTGTGGGTGTTCCTCTATACCCATTACGTGTAAATTATGTAGAGAGTTGAAGCTAAATCTCCTTTTCGGTTAATTTGAATTTAGTGCTTTAGGTTTTATCAAAATGTCCTTCTAATTACGGTAAATATAGTATCGGGAATGTTACTATATTTAGGACCAAGCTAATTGTTGGCCGACAGTGAATCCAATGGATCTGAGAGTATAACCTCAGACTTATTTTAAGTAGATTTCCTGCTTAGAAATCAAACTAGTTACTTTCGAACAAAGATAAAGTTTTGAAAACTTTCTTGCGGCCTTCAATGCTCCTACATAGAAGAATTTTAAAATGAGGTCCGTTCAAATAATTCAATTATACTTTATTTTTAATGCTATATTCTAAATTTCAAAGTGTAAATATTACACTAAACTTTTACTGCTATCTCACCTGAAATCGTTTATTAAATTATCCCATAACAAATATAAACATATTATGTAACATCAATTTTAGCAGATTTCTAAAAAGTAATCAAGCTTATCTATCATGATTATCTATTAGAAAATTGTCTTTTATTCTTTAACAAACCTACCTAAAAATTGAATATGTTTCATTCTAAATTTTNAGGGAAGAGGATTTGAGAGTGGGGCCCAAATTTTAAATTGCAATAACTTCTTTATTATTAGCGTTACGAAAACATTTATAGAACTAAGGAGGTATAAAATTTTATTTCGTAATTTTCATTATATACCACAAAAGAAAAATGTTTTTAAAACAGAAAAATAAAGGATCTGAATTCGTCGATATTGGTCGATGAAGGGAAGAGGATTTGAGAGTGGGGCCCAAATTTTAAATTGCAATAACTTCTTTATTATTAGCGTTACGAAAACATTTATAGAACTAAGGAGGTATAAAATTTTATTTCGTAATTTTCATTATATACCACAAAAGAAAAATGTTTTTAAAACAGAAAAAAGAAGAATTTAAGAATGCAAATTTGAGTTAGGTGGGCTCCCTTTCTTATAGAGCAAACTGAATTCGATAATTGGGCTTCCCTTTGAAAATCAGTTAACTGATTCGTCTTGTTTAAATTCAGATGACGATGGGGGGGGGGGGCAGAAGAGAGCGAGACCAAATATAGCATTATGTTCGTTACTCTAAGTGTTATGAAAAAAGGTATTTAACGTAATACATATAAAATTTAATTTTTTAGCAATATGTTCCATTAAATTTTTAATAATTTTTAATTTTCAAGAGGGAATTTGGATGGTTTAAGACATTTTATGTTCCAATTGATTGACAGTTCAATGATAACCTAGTCTTTCCTGTGTATCTGAATTTTATATAACCCCACAAAACGCATTAGAAAACATAAATTTAGTATTTCATGTTGTTAAAAATGTATAGTTCTTTGTAAATAGGAAGCCCTGATCAGAGCTTTCTAAGCGACATCAAAGAAAGAAACTTTTTTATTAATTCTGAACATTTTCAGATAATTTTCTTATATATCCATGATTTGAAAATATTTTTTTTCTTTATAATAAAAAAATGAAAAGCAATTCTCCTTCAGAGTATAAGGCTCGTTGCATGTTTATTTTGTTGGGATAAATAAGGACATGAATACTAAATACAATTCTTCTTAAAAACAAATATTCATTAAAAAATTTATATAAATGTGTTAATAAATAGGGCCGCGTGTGGCAATAAATGAGAACGCACCAACACGCACAAAATAGGCCGCATTTGGAAATAATAATCTTCTCATACACACACAAACACACTCACTCACTCTCACATGGAATTAAAAAAAAGTCCACGTAGGGGTAGAGAATAAAAATAGTGTGTCTCCGCGTGGCGCAGGAACTGAAGCTAAGAGATGACCTGGGACCGCTGATCACATGACCCCGCTGTAGGAAAGCTCGCTTCTGTCTTTCTGTTGAACCAGCAGGTCGATGAAGCTTAGATGCAGTCGCACAAAAAGAGCTACCACTGCCAACACTGGCTACTCACGTGCTATATGTGTTTTCCCGCGTCAATTCCATGGTCCTGGGGAATATCTTAGTGCGAATCCTCGCGGAAGACAGAAATGCTAAGCAGCATACTCTTGCATTCTAGGAGGTTGTCCAGGTTAGTACGGACTCGAGTCCAGGAGGGAAATCAGGGGAAATAAAAGACTGTGTATTCTTTTCCAAACTAAGACCGCTAAGTCATCGGAAAGTCGTGCTTTGTATATAGTTCCCTAACTAACTTCGCCAGTTCCCAAGGGGACTCAGTCTCCTGTTAACTCATAAATCAAGGCCCTCTTTAAATATTTTTCCCCGCCTTAAAAGTCTTCTTCTCTCTGTTCGTTGCCAAGTAAACTGCCTCGCCCCTCGCTCTCCCCCATTACGGCGCTGAAACCTTTATTTTGGGCTTATCCGTCAGTCGACGAAGAGGGGAAGAAAAAGTCTAAAGGACTTGTGGCTTCATGCTATGGAATTTCTTTCTTGTACTTTTATTGTTGCCTGAAAGAATTCAGTAGAGAAAGTTTCTTTAACGTAAGAATGTTTCACCATTACTGAAAAACATCTCTTCACAGTACCTATAAGTCCTACAAATGAATATTTCCGTTTTAGAATAGTATAATTTTTTTTTGTTTTAATGAAATCGTCTTTACAGTTCTCAATCATTTTATTAAATGTGTCTTTGTGTTTTTCTAAATTATCCCAATTGAACAATGTTTTTATTGCACTTTTTACATCTGTTAAACATTAAATTCTCTGCTTTACATTGCTTTGAAAAACCACTTCAGGGAACTATGAAATGACATGTTTATTTATTTTTTTAAAATATATTTAAAATCTAGTTTCATTGTGATTACAAATGTGGGCACATATTTTGTCACAATATGAATTGGTAATTAGGTGTGCCTACTTGTAGGAAAACTATATTTTTAATAAAGAACAAAAATAACTTTTCAACTAAATCACATGATCTATCTCTCTAGACCTGTGTTCCATTTCCAATAACAGTGCAGCATATAGTGAGAAAAAATCTTACTTTAGCAGTCACTGAGACACATATATATTTAATATTAGATTTCCCATGAAGTGTTAGACGTTTGTTTCGCTTTTATTAATTTTCCATTAAAAGATTTTTTAATACATATCTATCGATCTACCATTTTTATAAGGTAGTTTATACGAATATACATATGTTGTTAGTTAAATCATTCATTAAAGCCACAAAGAGATCTAGCATATCTTATTTTATGTAGTGATGAATAATTTCTTTACTGTGACAAAAATATATAATACATATAACCTAACGAACTACCTCTCGGAATCTCTCTTTTTTTTTTTATACCTAATTTAACAAATTATATCCATTGCTAATATTTTAAAGCTTTAGATATGTAATTTTAGATGTGTTTAAATTGTATGAAAAAAATATGGAAAGTTTAAGGGTTTTTTTTTTTTTTTTTTTTTTTTTTTAAATATAAAACGGCGAGGAGTAATAGAAATCCATTGTGTGGAACGACAAAAGCGTTAGAACAAAAGGAAAAGAGATTACCACAAATAAAGGTGGGTGTGAGTGGGGGATGGGGGCAGGGGAAGATTCGACAGCTATATCTTCCCACGAAACCCAACTGAGAGCAATGGGAGCAATTCACCTACTTGGCAATAAATAGGGGTAGCTGGGCAATAATATCCCTCAGACAACCCCGTCCGAACATTCCCAGCCAAGTTTGTTAGAGTATCTTCAGAGCTATTTATTATAGTCTCTCTACCTCACCCCAGTAAGGCTTCCCATACTTCTCTTGGTGCTTCATATTCGGATGTTTTATAATTGTAGAAGAATTTGCCAGAAACTTGAACTACCCCTTTCTGTAGTCTACGATCCATTAATGTTATGGATTAATGGGTATATATATCCTTATATCCTTAGTCCTTATATTGGTTTTAAGGACGTTTTCCAAGTTCAAGTGATTGAACAACTTCCCGAAACGGGCTCAGATTTGCAACTGAAGACGAGAGAGTGCGCCTATATCCACATTCTCAAAGCCACTTTAAGACCTGGCATCAATTGCCAACAATAAGAGGACTAGGGAAAACCCAATCGCCCTGGGGGCGATTGCCAAACGAAGGGCGAGAGATCCCCGAAAATTTAACTCCTCGTGATTTTTTCTTTTTGTGTGTGCACTACACTCTCTATCCCACCTGTTATTGATTACTATGTATCGCAGCCGCGGGTGTTTCATTTTCTATATATACTTTATATATATATAGGGCTCATGATCGACTGCGTTCTATTTTAACGTGAGTTGAGACGTACTATTGTACATTAAATTAAATAAAAACCATGACGTACTTATTTATTATCAAAATAACTTACTATTATTGTGATAAATTGAAATAAAAGTGTTAGCCATTATAAACAAGCGTCGCAGATCAAAATCATTATTTTATTTTTAAATTCTTTCCTTCTTTCTGCAGTAAGGATTCCTCTGCTTAGATTTTTCCAGAGACTTTACTGCTCTTTGGATTTTAAAAATTTAGAATTTCATTGTGATTCGATAGAAGATAATGAGGAAAAACATAGTGTTATTCCCATATACATAAAGAATGGATCTAAGACATAAAAACGTTATGTTTTGTTGAAAATTTTATTTATTACTCTTGTTATAGTAGGTCCATTACACACCAGGAAGAAGTGAAAATTTGAAAGGTTTAAGCTTCTTAGCTGTGAGATGCCCCTTACTATTGACAAGAGGAACTTTGTATTTTAAATTCTTTATAAGTTTCAAATTTATTTACTAACTATTTTTTTGTAATTGGTCTTTTAAGCTACAGTTGTGCCGCTTTATTCAAGGGAATTTGTTTGAATTTTTCAAGCCTGGCGCTAGGTATTTAAATAAAAAATGTCTGCCGAATGAGCTGGCTTTTAGAATAGAATAAACCACCTTTATATGAACTTCAGTAGTTACAAAGGAGATAATAGAGAAAAGGGAATACCCAGAATGTCCATTGATGAGCTGGAACAAAAATAATTTCATTATGAGAATTGTTGAAACGTTCAGTTGACTACTCTTTTGTCTCTGAATAAATTCCAGTTCTAATTTTTAGTAAATAATTGAGTTAAAATATTTTTCCTGGC
This sequence comes from Oncopeltus fasciatus, assembly GCA_000696205.2. Taxonomy (NCBI): domain Eukaryota; kingdom Metazoa; phylum Arthropoda; class Insecta; order Hemiptera; family Lygaeidae; genus Oncopeltus; species Oncopeltus fasciatus. Next base: position 126,263 of record KZ808619.1, on the reverse strand, counting down.
TGATATTACATAAAACTTATCCCTTTTCATAATTAATTTTTCATTGTTAACAAAATTATTATTAAAATGGCTTATTGAAATATATTATTCCATGAATTTTATTTCATTTCCAGCTCTACAAAATAATTAAGTGGATGAAAATATATTAGCTGTAGACTTAAATGTTTATTGAACACTTTGGGGAAATAACAGTGATAGCTCAAATAGCGCACGCTAGAGTCATCACAAAGAAGGGGGGGGGGGATAAAAGAGACTCTGAAAACATAAGCCCCTCCATGCGGCTAGCTAAAATCTTATTGTTAGATCACATAGCATATGTACTGTATTGGATTGAAGTTAATAACCTTTAAGGTCGACATGGAAAAAAAACAAAAAAAAAACAAAAAAAAAACAGAAAACAGAAGAAACAAAATCATCCCAGTTGTGGTACAAATAACGGCTGCTTACCAGGTATGCAAGTTTAAAATGTCGTTTTAATTCCAATAGAATGCGCTCTTAGCCTATTGAAGGATTTGCTTATCTCTAAANTAAATGAAATTCAGGTTAAGCTGCATTGTGAGAACCTACCACTCTCTCGAAAAATACTACTCCGATAAGAGCTTCTTTTAGTCAACTATTTATGTCAATAAGTTGTTTTATTCTCGACTTTTAAATAGCTCTAAAACTACGCCACAATGCTATCATGAATAGTATTGTATACAAATTGAATTAAATTTCGCTTACCATCTAATTTATATTTAAGATAAATTTTGCCTAGAGTGATCTTTGCATCTGTAGAGATATACCATGCCCCCAGCAAAATTTTTTCTCCGAGGGTTTTTTTTTCCGTGCTAATTAGCATATTATCCCTATAATTATAGAGAGTTTAAGGACAGAAATCTTGAATCCGTTCGCTTGGTGCATATCAACCTTTATTACATTATACCTCTGAAGGAAAGAGGATGTATTTTTTATCAGCCTTTCACTGATTTGACATGAGTTTTTTGTGGAGAAAAAATTTAAATCAGGAAAAAAAAAATTAGTATGGCTAATATGCGGCAGAAGAAGGTATTTTTTCGTCTGAATATTTTTCACTTTTTCTAAATTTTATATATGTATATATATANAAACGTACGAAAATGGCTCGATGAATGGATTTCAAATGAAGATGAAGCATTCTTTTGGAATGGTATCCATATATTGCCCGAGAGATGGACAAAATGTGTAGAAAGCGAGGGCCAGTACTTTGAATAAAATATATTATACTTTTTTTTAAATTACTGTGTATATATTTTAAGAAATAAACGAAATTTTAAACTTGCATACCTGGTAGTGGGTAGAAATAGATAGAGGAATGAAAAACATATATAGCTCCTCTTGCATTCAGCTTAAAAACAGCATGTTAGCTCATTAAATGCTACTTGCTTAGAATCGAAACTTGAAGGGATTTCTATAACGTGCATTAATTAAAAGCAAAAAAAAAAAAAGTTTGTTTGAGGAAAAAAACATGAAAGTAGAATAGAAGAAAAAACTAATGATAAAAGGAAGGAGAGTAGGATGTTCCCTTCCTTGAAGTGTTTGTCAAGGTAAGAGGGTTCTTTAGGGAAGGGCTTATCTGGAGAAAATTAAAATTAACGAGGCTCCTTCCTGGGGAATCTTAACCCTTCCGCCGAATCCCGCCAAGTTGAAGCTGTTAATGTCCAGTCCCGCCGCCAACTTTCCCTGATAGTTTTTGCCTCCTGCAGCTGAGGGAGAATTCCCAACCACTGCCACCCACCTACGCTTCTTCCAACTTCGGAGACTCTCTTCATTTTTTATTTTGAGTTTTGAACTTTGAAAGCTTTAGAGCAGAGTAATTAGTGCAGTAGACCTTTAGTGTATCGATCATCTGTCAACCTAAAAATAAGTATATTCTGATTTTGATATGTTGTTTGGTTTTTCAGAAATATTTGGTTACGTCTAAAACTGAGCAGATTTATTTCTCGAATCAGCCAATATTTTATAATTCAATGTGTGCGAATAGAAGTGTTTTAGATCTCAGTGCATGTTTTGTATCCTTTGTGCGCATACGTTATTGTTATTACAGTATTTGTACAGAGTAAAAAGAACATTTTCATAATTTCTGAGATGAAATTGATTAAAAAAGCTGAAAAAAAAGTGTAGAGCACAAAAAGCAGGAAATTGGCTGTTTTTTTCTTTGGGTATAGCTGACACAAATGGATCAATAGGTTTGGATCTACAGGAAACGTTGAACAACTCTATATAGACAAACAACTCTTCAGAAAAGACTATAAAAGACCAAGATATGGCCGCTGACTTCAGCAGTCTGCCAGTTCGGTGCGATCCTCGTCTATCTTTGGCTATAGGAAAACTGATCTTTGCCAGATCAGCTCACAGAAGACTTTCAGAGTTAGGTTTTTGCTTATGTTTAGATCAAACTAGGGTTTAATCAGGGTAGATCAAATTTGCGAGATTTTCTTCTGAGGTGACATGTCCCTAGAAAAACACTGGGAAATTTCTGAAGTAATTGAAGTACTTCGGTTGAAGTACTCAGTTCAGAAGACGGACTGGTTCTCTTGCGAAGCTAAGCTAGGACAATTGGAAGAATTGGTGTATATATATATATATATATATATATATATATATATATATTGGTTGATGGTTGATGGTCTCCCAATATCCAATGATCGTACGATTCCTACCTAGGGTGATTACTACCTACGATTGTTACTACCAGTAGATAGCCCAATCCTACTAGACTCCAAATAAAGACAAGTAGGAAAGAACAATATATCTTATGTTTGAAATGAGTAATTTTTTTTTTTTACCTCCCAAGGGTCATTTAGAGAGGTATTGCAAGCAGCTAGCAACCTAGCAACCCCATTTTAAACATTAATGACGCTGGGTTTGTTTCTATTTCTGGACAAAGCCTATCCAGGAAGGAATTCCAACCTGCCGAGCCAGTTGTATAAAAAAATATATAAGCTAACCTGACGCCCTTTTGTTAAATAGCGCAGGAAAAAGCATGGAGAAAAAATGTTTTATGTAAAATATACAAAAATAGATTTAATTCAGTTGGCATGGATCATAATTTTTTTATTCACATAATCTCTTTTTATCTCATCAAAAACATTATTCATTTTGACTTCATTGGTAATTTTTTAGATACATTATTTTTATAGAAGTAACTAAAATCGATTTCTATTAGACTTAAATTTAACAAAGATTCTTAATACGACGGGTATCAATCTAATATTTTTTTTGTAACTTTTTATGNTATATATTTTAAGAAATAAACGAAATTTTAAACTTGCATACCTGGTAGTGGGTAGAAATAGATAGAGGAATGAAAAACATATATAGCTCCTCTTGCATTCAGCTTAAAAACAGCATGTTAGCTCATTAAATGCTACTTGCTTAGAATCGAAACTTGAAGGGATTTCTATAACGTGCATTAATTAAAAGCAAAAAAAAAAAAAGTTTGTTTGAGGAAAAAAACATGAAAGTAGAATAGAAGAAAAAACTAATGATAAAAGGAAGGAGAGTAGGATGTTCCCTTCCTTGAAGTGTTTGTCAAGGTAAGAGGGTTCTTTAGGGAAGGGCTTATCTGGAGAAAATTAAAATTAACGAGGCTCCTTCCTGGGGAATCTTAACCCTTCCGCCGAATCCCGCCAAGTTGAAGCTGTTAATGTCCAGTCCCGCCGCCAACTTTCCCTGATAGTTTTTGCCTCCTGCAGCTGAGGGAGAATTCCCAACCACTGCCACCCACCTACGCTTCTTCCAACTTCGGAGACTCTCTTCATTTTTTATTTTGAGTTTTGAACTTTGAAAGCTTTAGAGCAGAGTAATTAGTGCAGTAGACCTTTAGTGTATCGATCATCTGTCAACCTAAAAATAAGTATATTCTGATTTTGATATGTTGTTTGGTTTTTCAGAAATATTTGGTTACGTCTAAAACTGAGCAGATTTATTTCTCGAATCAGCCAATATTTTATAATTCAATGTGTGCGAATAGAAGTGTTTTAGATCTCAGTGCATGTTTTGTATCCTTTGTGCGCATACGTTATTGTTATTACAGTATTTGTACAGAGTAAAAAGAACATTTTCATAATTTCTGAGATGAAATTGATTAAAAAAGCTGAAAAAAAAGTGTAGAGCACAAAAAGCAGGAAATTGGCTGTTTTTTTCTTTGGGTATAGCTGACACAAATGGATCAATAGGTTTGGATCTACAGGAAACGTTGAACAACTCTATATAGACAAACAACTCTTCAGAAAAGACTATAAAAGACCAAGATATGGCCGCTGACTTCAGCAGTCTGCCAGTTCGGTGCGATCCTCGTCTATCTTTGGCTATAGGAAAACTGATCTTTGCCAGATCAGCTCACAGAAGACTTTCAGAGTTAGGTTTTTGCTTATGTTTAGATCAAACTAGGGTTTAATCAGGGTAGATCAAATTTGCGAGATTTTCTTCTGAGGTGACATGTCCCTAGAAAAACACTGGGAAATTTCTGAAGTAATTGAAGTACTTCGGTTGAAGTACTCGGTTCAGAAGACGGACTGGTTCTCTTGCGAAGCTAAGCTAGGACAATTGGAAGAATTGGTGTATATATATATATATATATATATTTTTTTTTTTTTTTTTTAATTTATTTATTACTAGGATAAACGAGTCAAATTCATAGAGTAGTATTTAACCCCACTTACCAGTAAATTCATAAGCCGTTAGGAACTTATAAATTAAGTTAAGAACTTAGTAATCAGTGATAATTATTTGGGGTGTTGTATCGTGTACAAAGTTGTTTTTTAAACGTAAGTTACGGTTTGTAAGCTATTAATCTCATTTAGGATGCAAAAACAGAAGTTTCTTGTTTTCACTAAGCATCATAAAGCACCAAAGAAAAAAAGTTTTACAACATATTTTTTGTAAAATAAAATATTCTAGTCTTTACATTTTTGACATCAATAATATAGAATATTAATTAAGAACGATATTGAAGATTGTAACTTGACTTGTTAAGAGTTTCCACTTCCATCCTGGTCGGCCAAAAGCCTAATAAAGCAAATTAACTCTTTATTTTATTATTCTTTTCCGCTTTTCAATAAAAAATTGTATCTACTAACATTTATGTCAATCTGTAATATCTGTAACCTTTGATACATGCTTAATTTACTTTGCTACTGGACTTTTTCTTCTTTCTATTTACCATCTGCAAAAAAAATGCTGGTATGAATTCTGTTCAAATTTCCAATTATTGGTTAATATGAAAAATTTCGTCTTGCAGTAGTTGTGTAAATTGAGATTTTCATTGAATGGATCTATGTTTCTCTTGGAATAATTAGAGCCATTGGTTAGTTAGTCGTTATTACCCCACCCATCACCCTCCCCCCACCACCCGGAATCTATCTGCACTCAAAATCTTCCTTCTAAACACCTTTCAGTCAACATCTTTGTACTCTTCTTTCTTTGCAGCCAGTCCCAATGGTACATACCCTTGACTTTGTTTACAGAATGCCCATTCAGAAAGAGGAAGAGTGCACCACTTCGGACGCAGTGATGCAGTTCCGCCTAAAGTGAATTTCAGCTTGACGTACTTTAACACCCCCCACCCCCCTCGCCTATTTTAGTTGAAGTCTAGCGAGTTTGTGAACGGACCACCTGCTAAGGAGGTTGAAGTCAAGCGCTGTTGAAGATAAGTGCATAAGCGACGTAGCCCGAGGGGTGGGCTGGCCTCCGTAATTTCAAGGCTGGTTTACTCGCGGCGATCATGTCGGAACTCCCTCTTCTCTGTAACTAAGGTAACATCATAGTTCTCCAGAGATTTAGCTAGGAGGCACTCGAGACCGGCTAATCTCGTAGAAGCCGTTGCGCCACTTTTGGGGAATTTCTTATTCAAATCAAGGAAAAGCCGAGAATATGGTCTGTTCAAGACTTTATTAAGAGCTTCTTTTAGTCAACTATTTATGTCAATAAGTTGTTTTATTCTCGACTTTTAAATAGCTCTAAAACTACGCCACAATGCTATCATGAATAGTATTGTATACAAATTGAATTAAATTTCGCTTACCATCTAATTTATATTTAAGNTTAAACACCCATGGCTCAGGACAAGCTTCTATATTATAAATAAAAGATTGACCTGGGCGGGATTTGAACCCGCGGCGTCAGGATTGCGAGACCAGTACTTTCCTTTTACTTACTTACAATTTGATAAAATAATAGGTTCGAATCATTTCGTTACAAATTATAAGATGAGTGCAATGTTAATATTTGATTAATGAATGAACATGTATGTATAGTAAGTAAAACACATCGATTCGCTTACATGCGCATTTAGTTATTTCTAAAAGTTTAACAGGCCAAAATTTAAAAAAAAAATATTCATCCCACCATTTACTAAACTCATTAGTTATTAATTTCAAATGGAGAGTTTTTTTGACCGTAGAGATTATTGTATTTTTTTTTCTTGGATCTACTTTGACTGAACCCCAGCAAAAACATCTACTATTAATTATCCAAAACTTTGCTAATGTCAAACAATTGAAGCGAACAGTGGTAGCACTGGCAATAGAGGCCAGAGAGAAAGAGTGAGATGTTAGGGATGTGTTTATTCTCGAACCGTTGTACTGTGTGCTGACTACACATATATCAGCGACCAGAATTGTGTACTGATATTTGTGTAGTCAGCATACAATTCTGGTCGCTTGATTTTTACCTTTAAGGAAATTAGACAATTAGGGGACATAAGTATAGGAAGAAAAAACTAACTGGGCTCTGCGAGTTTTGAGCGACGGTCTTTGCTGAAAGAGATTAGTGCCACTAGTATTAGACTATCCTTATTCTCTTTTTAATTCTTAATCATTAAAATAATTAAATTTTCTGAATAACATAAAAATATATCATTCTCCTCACCGAAGAACTAGTGGGAGGTAAAAAAGGGTATGGAAAAGAATTCTTGTTAAATTGATGTCGGTGATGTAGGAAGCCACGAAGAGAAGGGAATAAGGAAATTCCCTCAGTTCCGCGCTAGAAATATGGAATAATATAACCTCAATTTTCTAGGCTAGAGGATACGTATAAGTCAAAGTAAGATTGGATAAATCCGATTACCCTTAAGGAAACTGGCTTATTTGCATCCTACCGACTACTTCTCAGTGAAAGAGCCAGCTGGCTGAGGACAGTAGGAAGGGACGGAACAAATATGCTAGCTGTTAGTGTAGAGGAGAAGGCAAGAGATAGGTCGGGAATGGAGTGCAACCCCTTGTGTGTGTGAAAGGGTGGGTCCTAACTGCCCCATACAGAGTAGTGCCGCGATAACGGCATGCCACCGTCTCACACTGCCGAATATCTCTGTCCTTCAGGTCAGTGTTCCCTTTATTTCTCTTTCCATCCCCGTCTCCACGTACACCCTTACCGACTGTTCCCTTTCGTACAGATCATACCCAACCTGTAGCACAATAAACTACTTATCAAATAAGTACTCCAACACTTATACCTGACTTCGTTTCAGTAAATTCCAAAATTGATCACATAACATTGGAGAAATCACTAAATTTTTTATATTTTTAATCAGGCTTATAAAACTATAGGATAACACCACGGTTCTCTTCCTCTATGTGTGAGATTATGTATCTTAGCGCTCTAGATACTTTAAAATCAGGTTTTCTTTCATCTTTCAGTTTGGTACTCTTTCTGCAGATCGTTTTCAGAAGGTTAGTGAATAGTGGGATTCATGTAATGTCTCCTTGTCGGTCACCATTTTTTACTGAACCAAAAAAGAATAACCAGTAAGTTTGGTAATATTTACTTGATTTCCTCGATAAAGGTCTCCGTGATGTGATCCTCAACTTCCATTTCCTCTAGGGTATCAAAGATGCTTGGATAATAAAACTACGAAGGTTTTAAAAGTATACACACAGTATATATGTCTATACTTCTCACCTTTGATTTGATTTAGGGCCTGCAGGTGATAAACCCAGTGGTCCAATCAGTAACAAGCCACGTGGAAACAAGCCTGCACAGATGAAAAATTACTTCCTATTGTAGGAGCAATTCTGCCCTTCGCAATCTTCCTGAGCAGTGTTGGGAGGGTAGAGCAAAGAGAAATAGGCTGGTAGTTTCCTATGTGTCTCCTGTTCCCATTCTTAGATAACAACGTAATTTTTGTCTTCTTACACGCTTCTCATATTTTAAAGTCATTAGTATTTACTTAAAATGATAGTAAAGCTTTATTGAGAGCACGTCTCCTCCAGCTCTCAACAAGTCATTTGTGATACCATCAGGAGTATGTCTTTTTTTCTGTTTTGAATTTAGTTATTTTTCCTATTTTATTCAGCCAGCACATTCTTTACTATATNTTAATAGATAAATATTTTGATACTTTATAAAATGTTATTTTCCAGAAGCTTTCACTTAAAAAAATTACCATTTTTCTCAGGAAATTATAGACTTTTATTTTTTAAGTATCACCTTTAAAATGCCAATGGTCAGACTTCAGTCTAGAAAAGTTCCTTATCAATCAAGGTTTCGGCCACAATTAAATAAATAAAATACTCCAAAATTATTGGGTAATTATTTTATTTTTGCCAGAGTTTCGACTTAACTTGTAAGTCATCATCAGGGTAATAATGATGTATGGAGGGATCTGCGAGGGAGGTTTATAGTCTCATCTCAGAATGCAGAACTAAACTGTTCATTATCGCCCTGATGATGACTTAAAAGTTGAGTCGAAACTTTGGCAATAATAAAGTAGAATAACAATAAATTTGGAGTATTTTATGTTTTTCTTACTCGCCGAAACAATCATTATTTCTCACGCGCAATAGTCGACGGCCAACTAATCGCTAAACTTATCTTCTTAATGTTCAAATGGAGTGTTTTTGACGGTAGTAATTATTGGTAGAGGTTTCTTGGAGGGGGGGGGTCGGTCAAGGTTGATCCAAAGAAATAAAATTTAAAACAAAAATGTGTATTTTTTTTTTAATCACCCGACGTTTCGGTTTACATTGTAAGCAATCGCTGGGCTATAAAGAAGGCGAGAAGGGACGTCTTTCCATCCGGATCAAATGTTCATTACTGGTTGAAACGTCGGAAGATAATAAAAAAATACACATTTGTTAAAATTTTTTTTTTTAAATAAGATTAACCATGGCCGAACCCCAACAAAGAGTCTCTACTGATTAAATTAATAATGTTTCGTGACACTATGACAAACCCAACCTTATAATAATGAAACATATTATAATTTTATGTTTAATATCAATGAAAGTAATAATAACATATTTTGGTGAGGTTTAGTGCAATTTGTGACACTTTCAAGGAACTCAAAAACAAATTCGCTTGGTAATCTGTGTACACAGTGATAACTGCTTGGAAAAAACTGGGAGGAATCCCGTGTAATTTGAGTTTTTCACTAAGTATTCACAAAGTATTCAGAAATATAGTCCATCAGTAGACGGTCATTGGAAAATTAATTTAAATTTACGAAATGGGTGAAGTAAGTAACGTAAAGTCATTAGAATATTAGGGCCTAAGTGATTTTCAAAGAATTTAGGGAACGCTTTTATTCGAAAATTTTTGAAATTTCTTTAAGAAAAGGTGATTTTTTACAACTGCATCTTAATTATAGAATAGATAATTAATTGAGTTGGATTGAAAACTCCTAAAGTATAAAACAATTTTAGAATTATGTTTTCTAAATACGAATAAATAATATTAAATTCTTGAATAAATAATGCAGAAAAGTGTAAAAAAAAAAGTGAATACATGTAAATGCTAAGTTATGTAGTCGAAATAAGGGCTGTGTTCCGGCTCAAACTTCAATCATAGGGGGGAAAAGTGGTTTTTATGATTTGCATCTTAATTTGAGGATAAATAATTAATAGATTGGATTGGAAACTCCTAAAGAATAAAACGATTTTAGAAATATATTTTCTTAATACGAATTTAAACTACTACAATTTCTTAATAAATAATGTAGAAAACTGAATAAAAAAATAAAAGTAAATAAAAAAATGCTAAATTAAGTAGTGGAAATAAGGGCTGTGGTCAGACTCTGACTTCAATCATAGGGCGGAAAGAGATGGGAAAGGGAGCGAAACCCATTTCCTGCCATATCCCACCGCGTATCGATGGAACAAGTGACTTGCTACAGCCCCTATATTAGTGCCAGGCCAACTTCCACTTCTGTCAATTGGCTTGCACCAATAAACATCCCACCTGAAACTTTGGCTTCAGCTCCTCCTGCGAAACAAAGAAGGAAAACTGTGTGTGGTAGTAGTGTAGCACGTGGGTTCCTTGAGGGATCAAGAGAGGACTTAACATCCCTCACGTAGGTCCATAGGCCTAGCAGATTTCCCGTATTTCATAAATAAGGAGGGATAATTTAAGATGAGTGAAGAAGGCTCAGAACTTTCTTATAGCTCTCTTAAATATGTTTTTTTTTTTTAATATTAAAATATATA
>KZ808619.1:93594-104290 GCA_000696205.2 Oncopeltus fasciatus | reverse complement strand
CTCGCAATCCTGACGCCGCGGGTTCAAATCCCGCGCAGGTCAATCTTTTATTTATACATAGAAGCTTGTCCTGAGCCATGAGTGTTTAAAATGGGGTGGCAACCTGTAGATAGCCCCTCCCTCCAATGACCCTAAGTGGTTGCAAGGGAGGCTAACACAGAAAAAAAAAAAAAAAAAATCTCTCATTAGATTCAAAGTCTCTTCCCTTCCACCTAAATTTTGAAAATCCTTTGACCATGTCTTTATTTATATGTATACCTTCTGTACAGTCAGTAAAATTTTAATTTATGATTAAATGAATACATATATTCTTTCAATACTTATATCTTCATTTTTCATAATACTTTTTAAAAGAAATTATCCGCGATTTTTGAAGAAATAAAATGTAAGAATAAAAATATTATATTTTGTCTTACATTTTTTTTCCATAAAAATTTAATCTGACTGAAATGTAGGACTTTTCTTTTAAGGAATGCCAAAATTGGTGTTTTTTATTACTTTTATTGCCAGTCCGGAGTAATGTAAACTAAGGTTATTCTCTATTTTATTTGGTTAATTTAATTTTACAGGTAAGGTCTCTAAAGTGAAAAGGTTAATTCGAAAGTCTGGCTCTCGCTTACTAAGCAGGGATGTTTAGAGGTCATTAAAAAAAGAACTATGGAAAATATATTGAGATGAACTGAAGTAGATCAATTAGATCAGCCCTACAATGTTAAACAAATATTACTGTATACAGAGAATAAATAATACAAATAAAAGTTACCTATTGACTAGACACGAAGTGACCATGACGAAGAGCAGAGCTGATGGGCCCCTAACAACCCCCCCGACTAATCCCCTCATTCCAGGGTATCAGTCATAAATACCCCCACTGGTTGTCCTGACTACTACCTCTGGAAGTGGCTACATTACTGCTAATACCCTTACGTTCGATAGTGAATCGGATCAGGGCATTCCATTTGTCGCCTATAATCCTATTACGCCCAAGTTGGATTGTGTTAGTCTAGGTGTGTCAGCCGGCTACATTGATATTCCATATCCTTTACAAAGCTCTAATATAAATATGTCAAGAATAAAGTGTAATTGCTCTGTATACCTCCCGCAGGGCATCGCAGTCTTTCTTGACAGCTTAAACTTCCGATTTATATTGTCAAACCGAAACCTGTTCTAGAAAGATCTTTGTTACGTACATTAAAAAAGATCTATACATACATATATATATANTTAGTACCCGGTATATTATAAAAATTTTAATAAATTATTATATTTGGAAGAGATGTAAAGTGCTTTATGTAGATACTTCTCTTAACCTGTTTCCTCTTTCTATTGCCCGATTTCAATAACTTTGTATTTTTTTTTAATGCAAAACACACGCACACTCATTGCGTATGTATTTGAGGGAGACATCTATAAAAGAAACAGACAAGTTTTTTTTTTACCTGGACAAGAGACCCAAGATCATCTCGTTTTAATAAAAACATGGGAAACACGGGTCAGATACAGAAGCACTCCTGGACCATGAGGCTACCGTCTTTAAATCTGCATAGGTATAATCAAAAGGAGCATTAAGGATCATAGGAATACTGCTATTTTTAATCGGATCATGTAGAGGGATTGCATAAGTTCACTCCTGTTTACTATATTAAAGGCTGAAATCCTTAAAAACTTAGGAATGTAAACAATCCATTTATAAGTGGAAAGAGAGGAGAAACTTTTGCAAATAGGAATGACCATGAATACATCCAAAAGTAAGTTACTGATCCCGAAAGGATGAAGCAGCGGTAAGATTCTTGTGCCCTTGGCAAGACCTGAGTGATCTATATTTGCCTCTCACACACTCAGATACACCAACAGGTAGTCTTTTCCAGGGGTAACTTGATCGCTCCTGATCCAAACCCACGTTAACCTCGGAGGATCTGTGATTTCCTGTTAGGGTTTACTCCCATAGAGTCGTCACTAGTAGACTGATTGATCTCTTGGATACGGTAGCCATTCTCTCTTCCAATCAGCAACGCTAATACTCCTATCGAAATGCTAGTGCTGCGATTATAGCGCTCCCTGGTAACCGGGATCAGAATCCAGGACCTTTATCAAGTCGTTTACGCTCACCACTGTACTACAGCACTCTAGATAGCTTATATATCAAATTTCATTAGTTTACTTCTTATAGATGACTGACTAGTTTTAGGGGGTTCAAAGCAAAAGTTGTCAAGTAAGGGAAATCAAAAATTGTTCTTTACGTGCAGTTAGATGTAAATTATNTGATAATAAATTTCCAGGGCTGAGATGTAGTCTGGGACATTTATTCTTTAAATCCGGAGGCGAGGTAATCCCGAGGGGCCTAGGAGGAAAGTCTTAAGGGAGAATGGCTTGGAAGAACGTAAGACCGCATTTGGCCAACGAGATCTCACTCGGGCTAAGGCGTGTTAATTTCAAGTATCCACCTTAAAGGATAGAGACAGATGAGGGCAAGCACAAATGTGCTGAAAGCAGGGGTTTAATTTTAGTTGGCGGCTTGTGAATAAAAATTTATATTCTTTTCTCCTATATATGTTTAGCATACATGTTTGAAAAATATGAAAACAGGCGGAAGCATACAAGAGTATTAAAAATATTACGGCAAATTTTATTTCTTATTGCTTAAATATTCCTACTTCTAATTTATATGATTGATTGAACTTTTTGACAATAATTATTACTTACATACTTGAAGAGGGCTTAATATGAACATGAGTTTAAACTTAACCCTCAGGAGTGCTGGCTTACTTTGAGGGGTCCGTTCGGGACTCGAGTCCTGGCGCTATAGGTTTATTCTACCCCTGGGCAATATCCTATCGAGGATTAAAAGCTGGCTTAGTGCCATCGGTGTATAGAACAGGGTGGTTACCATTATATGGTATTTCCTTCCATGATCCTAAATGTCAAGGAGAAGGTAAAAAAAAAAAAAAAGAAAAAAAAGAGGGTTCATTTTTGTAGGTGAAAGTATCGATATATTGGCATCATTATACTATATCTAAGTTCATATATACTGGGAAAACTCTGTATTCCAAATTTCAATCACTTTTAATATTTTATTTGTCCAATCTTATTACTAGCAAAAGAAAAAAAACTATAATATTAAAAAAACTTCTTTTATCGGAAGTTTTTGGAGAAGTGCGACATAAATTCCTTTTGTTTTTAAACGTATTTCATATTTAGGATAGATTTAAATATTTGGCGTTCATATGGCGGTATTTACCTGCTTCAAAAAACGAAATGTTTCTGCAGCAATCGAGTTGAAATTAACAGCTAGGATTATAAGATGATTTTAGTTCTGAGTTCGGTCAAGGTAGANAAAAAAAAAAAAAAAAAAAAAAAAAAAAAAAAAAAAAAAAAAAAAAAAAAAAAAAAATACAAATTTAAAAAAAAGTTATAAAAAAGAAGAAAATATTATCTGCCAACGTTTCGGCTTACATCTTAAGCCATCTTCAGGGCTGTAGAAATACAATGTCATGAGAATACAATAATAATTGACAATATTTTTTTTAAATTCTCTTACATATCTTTCTACATTCATACTTTTGATATCGCATTACATTATGGTAATTCTGTATTATAATATTGTCAATTATTGTATTCTCATGAAATTGTATTTCTACAGCCCTGAAGATGGATTACAATGTAAGCCGAAACGTTGGCAGATAATCTTTTTAAAAAAAACAACACTTTTTTCAAATTTGTATTTTGTTTTTTTTTGTATCTACTTTGACCGAACCCCAACTAAAATCATCTAATAATAATATCTACGGTAAAAAAAACTCTCCTTTTGAACAGCAAGTTTTCTTTCTTGGGCTTATGAGACGCTTAATGATGAAGGACGTTTACCCCTGAAAACATGTAATTCACGATGTGACTTTTTGTTGTAAGATTGTGAGAAAGTAACGCGCCTTCTTCTTTTTTGGGAAATTCTCAAGAGTTCTATGCTCTGCTCCCACTTGCTCTGCCCTACATAAATGTTCCGCTTTCCCTAGTGGCCAGTTTTCTTTCCCCAGTAATGTATTTCTCCCACAACTTTCTCGTTAAATAGGCCCTTTTCTTGTGAAATGGGATTTCCTTCTCCCCTAACAAAGCTTGGCAAACTTACTGGACAATGCGCAAAAGAGTTATCAAACTTCCTCTTTGTCCCGTATTCCTTCATCGCTATTTAAGTAGGGGTTAGCTTCGTACTCTTTCCCAGCTACTTAAGGATTTATTTCGTATTAAGTGTAAAATATTCTCTGAAATTTCTCCTCTCAAACATAAAAAATGTTTTATTTTTATGTTAAATCTAACATCTTTCTCTATGTAAAAGGATCTGCGCAAAGATTGTTAAATTTTAATTTTTTGTTTCGAAGTGAAAAAAAATAGCTAATCAGGGAAATAAATTAATTTATTACAAATCATGATGATAATTTTGGTAGAGTGTTTTTTTTTTAATAGCTCCCTGCACGATTCAAATTAAAAATGAAATGTGGGATTACATTAATTATCATCATGATTTGAATGTCAGGTAGTGGCCCTCTGCCAAAACGAGGGTCTAATAAATAGCTAGCAATTTTAGCTCCGTCGAGTACAAGACGATATATTCGTCATACTTGGTGGTTAGACTCGGAATGAAGTGCGGGGAACTAGAAATCATTCTTAGCTCCCTCGGTGGCGTAGTTGGTTTAATGCACTCGCCCGAATAGTGGGAGACCTGGGTTCGTTCCCGGCTGAGGTAGAGAGTTTTTTTTGTTTTTTTTTCTAGTTGTACCTGTACGATTCAAATTAAATTTATTCATTTTTTTAAATAATAAAGAAGTCGAAGAATGCTTATAGTGTCGTATGTTGAAAATGCCTTTTGATTTTATGGCTTTATAAAGATTTTGTCTTATGTAAAACTAATACATTAATCTTAATGCAAAAAGGCAAGTTCTTATCGACATTTAAATAAATACCTGTTATATATATACACATACATACATACACAAACACACACGCGCGCGCACACACACACACACACACACACACAGGGACACACTTTCCCCTGTGAAAGATAGGGAGGTAGGATGGGTGAGAGAGAGAGAGAGAGAGAGAGAGAGAGAGAGAGAGAGTGTATTTCTCAGTCTTTCTTGCTACTAGATTCTAAGGAATCTTGGTATATGATAATAAATTTCCAGGGCTGAGATGTAGTCTGGGACATTTATTCTTTAAATCCGGAGGCGAGGTAATCCCGAGGGGCCTAGGAGGAAAGTCTTAAGGGAGAATGGCTTGGAAGAACGTAAGACCGCATTTGGCCAACGAGATCTCACTCGGGCTAAGGCGTGTTAATTTCAAGTATCCACCTTAAAGGATAGAGACAGATGAGGGCAAGCACAAATGTGCTGAAAGCAGGGGTTTAATTTTAGTTGGCGGCTTGTGAATAAAAATTTATATTCTTTTCTCCTATATATGTTTAGCATACATGTTTGAAAAATATGAAAACAGGCGGAAGCATACAAGAGTATTAAAAATATTACGGCAAATTTTGACGTATTGTTTTTTAAATAGATAAACCAAGCGGACAAGAAATAAAAGGGGGGATGTTTGTTGGAATATTAAATTGATAAATAAATATATTTCTTATAATTAGTGTAATGAGAAAGGTTTTAAACCATAATAATTGGAATATTTTTTCACGTTAATTATGTACGTTAACGAAAATATTTTAAACATTGTTACGAATGCTGTGCACTTCCCTCAGTCGTTACTCCCGAGCAGAAACGTGTTAACGATTATCCATTTCCCCCTCTCTACTATCTCGGACGTGTAAGATATATTTTCCAAGATTCATTCATTCATCCATCATCTGTTATAAAATGTTCTTTCCCACTTAAATGTGCTGATCCTGCTTAAAAAGCACAGTTAATTTCCAGTGCCTGAAAGATGTCTGATGCTATAGTGCGGCTGCTCCAGGCATGCTTGTGAAATGGACTTGAATTGCTTCATTCAAGGAACTATTCCAGAGCTTCACATATTACTTACATTTTGGATGCTATAAGCTGCAATGACGCTGGATCGGATTTAGTGCACGATGCGGTCGTTGAATTAATGATACGATATGCAATCGTGAGGCTACATTCATTGTAGGCATTTTAGGTTTCTCTTTTCAGAGCTTCGGTACACATTAGCTTTATGATCAATGAGTCGCTAATTCTGCCATCCAAAATCACGAATCAGTTGGGACTAATTCAGATCCTTGCTTTGTTTTCAATCATGCTACAATGTCTGGCCATCATGATGATAAGTTGAACACGATATGGGGATCGGCCTAATAATAGTGGGCTTCAACGCAAATTCGCGTGATGTTTACGATTGAGTAGGTCAGCATCACTCAATACACTTACGCTATCGTGACCTTCGGCTAGAGGCACGAAATCGTCACACAATTTTATTTCCGCTAGTCGTGAAAAGTAATAATAATTATTTCACTTTTGTAAACATGAGAACAACGATTTTCACTAACAAATGCACGTCTAATTTTTCCATATCCTCTTAAATTTACTGCACGCTTCCAGTAATAGTGAGTGCATGTCGAAAATAAAATTAATGTCATAATATTCTTTTTTTTTAATTTTCCTGATGGAATATAAGAATATTGGCGGATTGTTATATAAATTCAAGCATGTGAGAGGGGAACCAGGGTTGCTCAGGGAATCTGTACGGGTCTCGGATCCTGACGCTGCGGGTTCAAATCCCGTCTAGGGCAATCTTTTATTTATAAATTAAAGCTTGATTTGAGCCATGGGTTTTTAGAATGGGGTGGCAAATTTTAGATCGACCCTCCACCCATGACCCTAAGTGGTTGAAAGGAAGGCAAACACAATAAATAAATAATAAAAAAAAGGGAAAAATAAAAAATANTTTTTTTAATTCTTTATAAAATATGTAAAATGTTTCAAAATTGGTAAAAATTGGTTTTAGTTGAGGGATTACATTTCATTGAAGAGAGTAAATAAATGTATTTTTTTTCTTTCCATACTCAGCGTTCCTGAGGGAAAACGTGCAAAACGAATTGTTCGGGCTCTGATTGATTCTTAGCGTAGGGTTGACGACACGCAGGGGGAACTCAAGCCTACCGAGGTTGCAGGTTCCACCCCCGTATGGGACGCCCCTCGAGAAGGGAGGAAGCGACCCCCGCAAAAACTGAAACACCGTCGAGGGAGGCTGAAAGGATCCGAGTCGCCACTCCTTCTGGCCTGTTTTAGTATTCATCCATTCACCCACACAGGCAACTATTCTTCAGGGCCCTATTTCACACGACCCTCTTCCCTACACGGCCATTTCGGGGGCAATTAGGCTCTTAGATATGAATGGAGATTTCACTATGTGTTTTTGTAATGAAGTGGATAGAGCCCTTAAGATTAACATATCCTTCAAAAAAAGTAAATGTTGACCTTTCAAAATCATTTAAAACGTTTTAATAATCAAGAGAAAAACCGTTATCAGCTACCTTTTATCAGTAAACTAATTATATTAACATTAATGTGTTGGCTTTGACTTTGGTATGGTATTACTACTTGAATATTCAGTGCATAATAGTGTCTATATAATAAATTAAAAAAATAAAAAATAAAACAGTCCCGCAACAGACGAGGCTTTGGGGGAAATACATGTTGAGGATGTATTTATTCTATACCCACGGCAAATGTGCCGTGATCAATGGATCTGCCTGATTTTTTCCCAATCAATGAAGAATGATTCCTTCTTCTTCTATCTCTTCCTCCTTAGTGCCTTTCAGCGTGGAGGTGCCTCAGTCTAGGCAAACCGAGCCTCCCGATCCCGAGTCAGCGCCCTCATGGCATAAGAATGATTCCAAATTCCCTAATTTAGACAATTCACCCATATCCATATGGGTGTTCCCTAGGAGCACACCAAGAATTCTCCTGGTCATTACAAGCAATGCTCAGAAAGAAGAAACCAACTATGCACTATGGGGATTAAACCTGGAACCTTCGTTTTAGGAGTCCAGTACCTTAACCACCAGAGTCTTCATGATAATTATCTTTGTAAATACTATTAAATGCATTTTGTAAATCATGTAAATTAAAATATTTAGGAACCTTGAAGTTAAAATAGTCGGGCCACTCGTTTGTGAAGATAGAAGCTGTCAAAATGAGTCTGGTCAATTATACAAAAACACCATTAACCATTTTTTCTATACTGCTAACTGTTTTAACTGGCCCATGGTTTACCCAGAATAAAGACAATTTCAGCTACCAAGAAGATATCTTGCAATCGCGATTGAAGACACGACATACAAATACCAACAAATAGAGAAAATACCCCTTTGGTTTATATGCCAGAAGCAGCTAATCAACCTGATCTATTAAATCCACGTATTCTCAACAAAACGAGACCGCTACAAAATACAACAGCGAACATTAAATTCAACAGACTATGCCAAAAACAAGGAGAATAAATAAGAAATAATACCGAAATACGCTACAATGAACAAGGAGACAATATTATTACCACAACGGCACAGTGACTATGGGGAATCCGATATATTATATTCTGAGACATTTATACTACACATAGAATCTCAACGCATTAAGAACATCATTGAAAGACACTACATAAAACACTTTTCTACGTATACTTCAATGACATATTTCGCTGCGCGATAACCTTATTGTGATAATCCATACTATCACAAAGAAAGATGAGAAGTTACTTACTGACCCATACAGCTTACAACCTAACATCACATATACAATGACGAAGAAGGACAAATAGACATTAAACTTCTTCGACATTACAATTACAAGCACGAACGACAGTCTAACCTACGGTATATACCGTAAACCAACATGATACGGAGACTGAAAACCATTCCGCATACACCCAACAACCATGTCAAAGAGCTACAGACGACACACACAATCGTTCACAATAACGTGTACAAACGAACCACTAAGGACAATAACTACTTAGGGAATACTACAATAAAACACACAAAACAAACTGACAAGACGAAGATTTGCAATAAGTCTTGAATCATACAAACTAACAAACTTATTAAGAAACAGAGGAATACTTACAGGAATAAGGACAGACAACACACTGAGACACATCAACAATACTGAATCATACAGTTCAAGTGGAATGTGAAGACTGATATGCACATGCGACTTACACAGGACGAAAACTTACAACTAGGTACAAAGAAGATATGCGGTCATGTGTAATATGCAATGAAGGACAAAAATGACTCAAATTGTGCAAAACATTCACACAATATCCAAAATAAACCCACTGAAATACAGATCACTTAAATTAAATAAAAAATAAAAAGAACGAAAGATGAACTAATAAGAAAACATCAGACAATACCATAATTAAGATAAAATCCTTTTTTTAATTTTCTTAAATCCTGTAAATAAAATTACTTATTATAAATTGCTCAAAATGGGTTGTTACTTGGCTGTGAAAATAACATGAAGGAGAGAACGGCCAGTGCCGGTACTCCAAAATAAAAAAAAGAACTATGATGATAACAATGATGATGATGATACTCAAAATTATATTTATTATCACCATAGTAATAAATAATAAATAAATATAAAACATAATTAACTTATCAAACCCTTTGACTTCACATTCTGAAACGGACTAACTAAGACAATATACTCACAATTATCACTGACAATCCCACACGGATTAAACAAGGTTTTTCACAATTGAAATGTCCAGTATTCATTTAATTTCTATCATTATTATACAGCTGAAGTCTTTCGAGAACAAGGATATAATCATATGGATCTCCCATTATCACCCCTAATGAGAGATATCTCCCAGTGTACCCTCACCACTGTATGGTGTAATATCACCTGGGTATGGTGAGGGTACACTCTCACCATCTCAGACTCTGATAGTCTGGAACATTCTTAGGCTCTGATGATGGAATCCATTGGAAAGGAGAGTGAATACGGATTTCTTTATTTAAGGAAATCGAAAAAAAAAAACAGGTAATACTAATAATTAATGAAGAACTTATCAAGAAGAAATTGAAAGTATCTGGCCACGAGTTGATTGAAGGAAGTATAACCTCGTCAGATAAAATAAACAAGGTTCGTTGCAAGCGCCAGCAGTAATTTATTTCAAAGAATTATAAAAATCAGATTAATGTATTTCGTAAAAAGTGAATTTTACCCATTATTCGAGGAGTTTAACTCTGTTTTTGGTCCACGAACTAGCTTGATATAAAAGTTGCTGGATATAAGATCGACTTTTATAAACTTTTTTTTTTGTTTCTAATGGCATTCAACACAAATACAAGGTATGCTTCTTTGGAACATACATACATTATATTCTTTTTTTATTTATTAAAATTCAAAGACTTGCAACTGTGCAAAAGAGGAAGAATAACAAAAATACAAACTAAGTATGAAAGAGCGTGGGAGATGGTAGGAAAGTAGGATGGGGAAGGGCTACGGTTCAGATCTCCATAACATTCATCTTCCTCATGACCTCTACCCCCCCCCCCTCCATGCCTCCCGATCCCTGTAACTCTTCTAGAACAGGCTATCTACTAAAAACATCCCTAAGAATACAGATATAGAGACAGGGGCAGGGGAGGGCTTTCTGAATACTTAACCACCATTACTATTGTTAGACGGTGGCAGGGGGTTGGGGAGTGGGGGTGGGGCGGCTTTCG
>KZ808619.1:77681-89850 GCA_000696205.2 Oncopeltus fasciatus | reverse complement strand
GGGGGGGGGGGAGGGAAGGGGGTTCGGTTAAGGTAGATCCAAAAAATACAATTTAAAATTGTGTATTTCCTAATTATCTGCTATCGTGAAGACAAGAGAGGACGCCGTGTCACCTGGACACACAGGATGACTCAGTCATGAATATGGGATCCTGGTGACACCACGACTTCCCCTCTCGCCTTATTAAGGGTAAATCTTTATTAAGTGTTTAAATTAACATTTCACATAATTTATTGACGGGGTACATTTTCTTCCTTGCACAACTATCGTGGGGAATGAACCGTCCTCAGTGAGGAGTCTAGATAGACTTTCAGGAACCTCAGCTCTCTTCTGGTCCAAAGAGATTATGCAGGGAGTGAAGGAGCGAGTAAAAAGGGAGAAAAACGCAACTGCGAAGATTAATTATTAAATCATTTTTTTTGTAATATCAGCCCAACCCATATGCTCTTCGCATAATTTTTTTTTTTTCTCGCTAACGAAATATCATTTCCTTTTACTCACAAATTTCCATTGAAATTCAGCTATATAATTCAAATTATCATATTGAATCACTAAGTAGGTTTGATTTGCGGACAAATCAGTATGGCTCTTATAATTTTCGAATTAATTTTTTTTTTTTTTTTTTTTTTTTTAAATATTCATTAGAGAAGACAAAAGGATATACTTTTTACGGCACTGATGGCTCGACGAATATAAAATCCAACAACAAAACTCTCAGAGTTAAATGAATATTGTTATATGAACTTTCATAATGGAATTAACCCCCCCCTGTTTTTAGCCCAAATTTCGGTCGATAACAAACTCAGCCCTCCTCGAATAGCTAAATTCAATTTGTTCGAGAGGAATGAGATTTGCCTAAATTGAATTAAGAATTAAATATGAGGCCGGCTGCAACAACATACCTTTTGAACTCAATCTTGTAATGTTAAATAACACCCAACTCGTATTTTCCCGATTTTGCTCAATAACGAACTAAGCTTTTCTTTTCGCATTTAAAATTGACATAGAAAATAGTTAGAAAACTATTTGTAACTTCTTGACCGTTAAATTGTAGTTTAGAACTTAGGTAAACCCTCTCTTTTATTAATTCAATTTAACTTTGTTATTTATAAAATAACTATTTTATCGTTAAACAATTCTATGTTGCTTTTAGATACTCTGATCTAAGCATATCAAGTGCTGTAGCAAAATAAGCGTTTTTATTCGCACTTTAAATTTCGGGCGATCCCTCCCTCCTATTGGTCCGATTTTGCACTGTAAGGAATTCAGTATTTTTATTTTTATTTAAAAGCTATGTGCAAAATTTCTTTACCAAAAAGAAACAGACGAAAATGGGAAGACACATATAAGCATATATATATATATTGTATAGGATAGGATAGGATCAGGTTTTTTGGCGATATACACACCTGGTTATTACGCCTTGACTGTTGAATTTTGCTTAGAGTAGTGATAATTTTCCATTATATTTAACATATAGCTTATTTTAATGAACATTAGCTCTCATCAAAGCCGGGAAGGAAATTTAATGGACAACATAGAATAAAGTGGAATATAATGTGTACCTATAATAGGTAAAGCGTCATTAATATAACTTAATGGGACTCTAGATGAAATTATTTTGGATGACGATAAAGTCATCGACTCTGTAATGAACTTTCTGAAAGAGGGCAGGCTANTTGATTATTAATACTCACAAATGGGAACATATATTTTAAGAGAATACAAAGCATTATCAATTAAGTAGTCAGTAATCATTTGATTATCAATTAAGAGTCAGTAATTTATCTTATTTTATTTGTGTGTATGATAGGAAGGATTGTAGATATCGAAAATTTTTTTAGTAAATTTGTTAAAGGAATAAAGTCAATAGTTACATTACATCAGAATTCTCTAAAAGGGTCGAACAAATTAAAGTTAGTAAGTAACATGGATGTTTAGAATAGTGTTGTTACCTTGAGATAGCTCCTCTTTCGTGACACTAAGGGGGTAGAAAATACTACGTCACAATGTAGTTTTCAAAATGTAATAGATGATATGTCTCAGAAAGATAGCTGTCAAACCTCATAAATATATAGACAAGACTGATTGAGTGAATTTATCAGACTGACAGCAACAAGGAAATAGATACTTTATCGTAAACCAGGTCATGATTTATGTCTAAAAATACTGATAGATATATGTTATTCTTAGTTTTAGGAATAATATTATTGATCTTTATATTTAAAAAAAATTGTATTAAACATTAATGTTCTATATGAACGAAAAACGCTTAATGTATTTATGAATGTATCTTCGAAGTTTACGATTCCCCATTATCTACTTCCGTACATTTCAGAGTCAGTCTTAGTCGTCTCATCTTCCACATTTTTTAATATCTCTGCCAATTAAGATTAAAGATTCATTGTTACTCTTATTTATATCAATGGATAAATTGCTTGGTTCATGCATGTTATGAGTAACTTTTATAGTGAACTCATTTGTGTGTAAGAGTGTATGTTTTTTATATTGACATCAGTTTAATCAATGAATCGGGAGAAACGACGATAACGATAGTGCTTTCCATTTCGCAACGTCATTTTGACATAGTCCGGTATCTATCCTTCCCACCCTCAAATATTTTATGGGGAGGGGAGTGAGGGTTCCTCCACCCAATGATATTTTTTGTTTGTTTGTTTTTTACCTTCCGTTAACCACTTTGGATCACGGAGGGGTAGAATTTACAGTTTACCAGCCTAAACTCATGCTAATAAACAAGCTTCTTTTTTTCGATAAATGCTTGCCCAGGGCAAGCCTCGAACCCGAAGCATGAGATACCCAAACGGATCCTAGCGTCATCACGAATATTTGCAGTAATCTTTAGTTTAACTCTAAATCAAATCAATATTAAAGGAATCCAGGAACTGTTGGTTAATAAAAAAGTGATATTGTATGAATAGGGTACATTCCTCAGCGAATAAAATACTTAAGCATATTCTGTGACTTATACATTTTACATATTTTTCATTCTTATGTTTATAAATTATGAAAAAACGGGATAAAAGGAAATCCAGATATATTTTATAAATTCTGCTTCTAAAGGGAACACAGAATAATTATGAAGTGAGAAGATATGTTAAAGGACTCTTCTCTGATAGTGTGGGACACAGAGTTATTCAAATTTTAAATTACTTGGCCGTTGGGGCGCTTTGATCGTTTACGGTGCCCCATAATTTACGAGGCTGAATTCATCAGGGTGCTTGACTGGCTGGCTAAAAGCCAATAACCTGTCGAAGTGCCCCATTAGATGGCCGTCAAACGGTGGCCGGCGGGATACATTGTTGCCGCCATCTTATAAGCACTAGGGGACCGGCAACAAAGGGAGCATTCTCATAGACCGAGTTAAAAGCTTAAATATCCCAGGAGTTACCTGAACCGAATCTGCTTAATAAAACCCCCCTTCCTGTAAAGATTTAGGTAGAATACATTTTAGAGTGATGAGAGGAAGGATTGATCAAGAATACGGTATAAATTGTAAACAAAAAAGTTTTTTGTTCAAATGGAGAGTTGTTTTTTTTTTTCGTAGATTAGATTTTAGGCGCTCGGGACTGATAAAGAAGGATTACGGCGCGAACAACTAAATATTTGCACTTTCAGTATTTAAATGGCATATTACTAAATATTGCATTGCTAATGTACTTTGTAATACATCATTGCAGAATCTGAGCGTTGATCTTTCATGCATGATAGACAAGAAATAATGGTATAAAATACATTGAGTGCACAAAGAGCGAATTAAAACATGATTTTAAATGTTTCTCGCCAGGAGCTGGAAAATTAATTATTCTATATGAATTTTTTTGTGGGAGTCATAATTATTTGAGTGATAATTAATTTTTTCAGATATGCAGTATTTAAAAATTAATATTTCGTTATGAATTATGAAAACCTGAAAGAATTAATTAAATTAAATCTGCAAAAAAAAAAAAAAAAAAAAAATCAAAATGAATAAGTATCATTATCCCATTCATCACATACATACACATTTAAATAGTAGCTTTAAAAGTAAGAACATATATTAGATTTTAGAAAATAATACAAAATCATACTCAATTAGCTTCTTTAACTGATGTATTTGAAGTATATAGTTACTGAAAATAAAATAAATTTAGAAATATTTACAACACAAATCTATGCTTTAGTGGCTAGAAAACAGTGGCATCCAACAATTTTTAATACAATCCACCTTTGTTACAAATGAGAATCCTGTCAATGAATAACATTGAATTATAACAATTATAAAATTCCTTTACTTTTATTATTATTAAAACTTTGAAGAAAATCTTCGAATGTTTTTCCTTTTTTCAATTAAACTAATTAAAACTGGATATTAGAGACATTGGTTGCTTCGTTGTTATCGTATTCTTATTACAATATTACTATTACCTTCTCCTTCGTTATCTTTTGTTGAGAAAAAAATGCTTCGCCAAATTTTGTGGATTTTAGAAAAGTTTAGTTAAATGCGAGATAAAGAAAAAACGAAATATTACGTTATCANAAAAAAAAAAAAAAAAAAAAAAAAAAAAAAAAAAAAAAAAAAAAAAAAAAAAAGGCACAGCCCTTTTATTCTAAAATGTATTATTTTTCATATATCATCAAGTATACAAAATTTTGTTGAATAGTTTAAAATACTTTCACTGTCAAACCCATTCTATTTTATTTTTATCTTCTTTAATATTAAAAATCCCAGTTAATTAATTAAATTTGAATAGCTATGGTAAAATATATTGAACGAATACATTCAGAAAACATATTATATTTTGTAGAAGTAGTAAAATTCCTGGTATGACTTCAGCCATGGAAGGAATAATAATTATACGTTATCACAAACTTAGTACTGATATTTAATCTTTAGAATTATTTTATCATGGCGCGCCTTTCGAGGGAAGAGGTAGGATGGAAAATAGTGTGACTTAGATAAGAGTAGAGGGAAGATGGACGGTCAGTAGGGGACCAGGGCATGGCTTGAGTGGGCGACGCCAGAATCTTCAGACACACTCTCGCCCCTAGATAAATAATTGAAGGGAAGGGTCAGAAGTGAAGGGGCCACAGCCTGCAGATACCCCAAGTTTTCGAGTGTTAAGTTTCCTTCTGACCCATCTCATCATTCTGCGGCATTTCTATAGGAAGGGTTTTGCCTCTTTTTTTTCGGTACAGTCGTCCAAGATTCGCAGTTTCGCCCCTGTCTAGTTCGGAGAGCTTTCTCTGGGTTATACACTACACAAAACCTGACTAACTTAAATGAATGGACTTTTTCTTCGAGTGAAATAAATAAATGTGTATCAAAATAATAAATTATAACTGAACTTGTACTAAAACTTAATGAAATGGTTGATTTTATATGGTCCACGAACATTGTACCAATAAAATATATGTAATGACTGGTATGATAGATCTTTAGAGCATGATGTGGTTTGTCTTCTCAAGTTAGGCGCCAGCGGCGGTAATTAGGAAGCACGCAGATCCGTGGATATACGAAAAATGATGTCAAGATGGTTGTGATGGATCTTTGAATTGGCACGATTCTTCTGGTGGTTGGCTGCTGCAGTCTGAGTGGCCATCTATACTTCCAGCAGTCTCTGCGCCAAGAATAAATCTCTAATCACCCATCGAAAATCACAACCATTACCCTCTAGACTTTAGAGTAATATGAAGATTGTCTTCTTAAGTTGGGCGCCAGCGGCGGTAATTAGGAAGCAAAAAGATCCATGGATATACGAAAAATGATGTCAAGATGGTTGTGATGGATCTTTGAATTGGCACGATTCTTCTGGTGGTTGGCTGCTGCAGTCTGAGTGGCAATCTATACTTCCAGCAGTCTCTGCGCCGAGAATAAATCTCTAGTCACCCATCGAAAATCACAACCATTACCCTCTAGACTTTAGAGTAATATGAAGATTGTCTCCTTAAGTTGGGCGCCTGCGGCGGTAATTAGGAAGCAAAAAGATCCGTGGATATACGAAAAATGACGCCAAGGTGGTTGTGATGGATCTTGGAATTGGCACGATTCTTCTGGTGGTTGGCTGCTGCAGTCTGAGTAGCCATCTATACTTCCAGCAGTCTCTGCGCCGAGAATAAATCTCTAGTCACCCATCGAAAATCACAACCATTACCCTCTAGACTTTATAGTAATATGAAGATTGTCTTCTTAAGTTGGGCGCCTGCGGCGGTAATTAGGAAGCAAAAAGATCCGTGGATATACGAAAAATGATGCCAAGGTGGTTGTGATGGATCTTAGAATTGTCACGATTCTTCTGGTGGTTGGCTGCTGCAGTGTGGGTGGCCATCTATACTTCCTTCTTTATCTCCACCGATAATAAATCTCTATTTGCTCATCGAAAATCACAACCATTACCCTCTAGACTTTAGAGTAATATGAAGATTGTCTTCTTAAGTTGGGGGCCTGCGGCGGTAATTAGGAAGCAAAAAGATCCGTGAATATACGAAAAATGATGCCAAGGTGGTTGTGATGGATCTTGGAATTGTCACGATTCTTCTGGTGGTTGGTTGCTGCAGTGTGGGTGGCCATCTATACTTCCTTCTTTCTCTCCACCGATAATAAATCTCTATTTGCTCATCGAAAATCACAACCATTACCCTCTAGACTTTAGAGTAATATGAAGATTGTCTTCTTAAGTTGGGGGCCTGCGGCGGTAATTAGGAAGCAAAAAGATCCGTGAATATACGAAAAATGATGCCAAGGTGGTTGTGATGGATCTTGGAATTGTCACGATTCTTCTGGTGGTTGGTTGCTGCAGTGTGGGTGGCCATCTATACTTCCTTCTTTCTCTCCACCGATAATAAATCTCTATTTG
Source organism: Oncopeltus fasciatus (assembly GCA_000696205.2). NCBI lineage: Eukaryota > Metazoa > Arthropoda > Insecta > Hemiptera > Lygaeidae > Oncopeltus > Oncopeltus fasciatus. The sequence continues at coordinate 82,996 of KZ808619.1, read as the reverse complement.
CTCATCGAAAATCACAACCATTACCCTCTAGACTTTAGAGTAATATGAAGATTGTCTTCTTAAGTTGGGGGCCTGCGGCGGTAATTAGGAAGCAAAAAGATCCGTGAATATACGAAAAATGATGCCAAGGTGGTTGTGATGGATCTTGGAATTGTCACGATTCTTCTGGTGGTTGGTTGCTGCAGTGTGGGTGGCCATCTATACTTCCTTCTTTCTCTCCACCGATAATAAATCTCTATTTGCTCATCGAAAATCACAACCATTACCCTCTAGACTTTAGAGTAATATGAAGATTGTCTTCTTAAGTTGGGGGCCTGCGGCGGTAATTAGGAAGCAAAAAGATCCGTGAATATACGAAAAATGATGCCAAGGTGGTTGTGATGGATCTTGGAATTGGCACGATTCTTCTGGTGGTTGGGTGCTGCAGTGTTGGTGGCCATCTATACTTCCTTCTTTCTCTCCACCGATAATAAATCTCTATTTGCTAATCGAAAATCACAACAATTACTCTCCAGGCTTCAGAGTAAGTTGGGCGCCTGCAGAGGTGATTCGAAAGCAAGAAGATCCGCGGGTATAAACGATTAATGATGTAAAGATGGATGTGATAGAACTGCTCTATAGAATGATATGATATTTAATAATTCATATAGGTCCTAATGGGTAATGTTCAGTATCATAGCGACTGCATTATTTATTATGAAACGCTATTTCCAAGAAAACCTTAATTCTTTTACAGTATAATATAATTCCTATTGCGCCAAATAGTATTGTAGACTACAATGTATAAATTTTATTAGTTGACAGTCAAAATTTTCGTGTCACTATACGCGTTTAAAATTTTTTTAAATCAGGCCAGAAATCATTCTTTCCACCTAATGATAACAAAAAAGATAAAAAGAACTCCAAGAGAATTCGAAAAAAACGGCAAAGATTATGAAGTTTCTTATTTTTTTGCCTAATTTATTTTTATATTGGGTTGTTAAATGATGCTCAGGTAATACAAAATTATATTATATTGTAGTTAAACGGCAAATTTTGCAACCAGTTCATAAAGGTTTTCAAGAATTATTCACTTCTTATGTAATAATTAATTTCATATATACAAAAATATTTTATCTTATTAATGAATTTGCCTCACGCGGAATTATTCAATTGAAGTAAAATATTCTATAAATTTGTTGTGTGAAACAATTATTAAGTATGGGGTGACAGCAAGGAGACACTCCAAAAGCAACTGCCAAAAACAAATTTAAAAATTAGTACGGAAAAAATACAAACAAAAAAATTAGTTAAAATAATTGAATTAATAGAACCTTTCTCATGAAAGATTGTTTTAATTCGGCAATATTTAATTTCTGTGAAGTCAATGTCATATCTTGAACTTTTTCAGCATTGAATTATTTTGTAAGCTGTGGGTTGAATTTTCACTATTATTTTTTTTACGTTGTTCTCAATGACACCTGTCTTGTTCTCACTCCCCATGTAGATATTTTGTTTCGGGAAAATTTCGAAATTGTTCGTTATTATAGCTCTTCATTGAATACCATTGATTTTGGGAATATGTCATAAGATTCGAACGCCTGTTCTACTTGTAGTGAAGTTAGCAAGATACCTTTTTAGACATACACGTTATGTATTATTTATAAGATAATTATATTTATTTTACAAAACACATGCCTCTACCTTAAAGGAGTAAAGATTCTACTGTTAACAGTAAAGAGAAATCAGAGAGTTTATTCTTATCATTAAAGAGCTCTTTTGAACACTCTTTAGGATTTGGCATAGCCGAAGGGATCTGAGTCTTCCTCCATGCTTGGGTACTGCTGAGTTTGAGCCTCGCCTTAGGGAGGTTTTATTAAATAATAAGACACTGATCAGTGCTATGGTTGTTTAGAATAGATTAGCTTCCTGTATTTAGCCCCTACCTACGTAGTTCTCAAGTAGTCGAATGAATGTTGAATGGCAGAAAAAAAAAAACACTGTTATTTATTTTTTATAAAGTTCCCATTTTTAATTTCTATAATGCTTATAAGGCTCCTTGCTTTTTTTTTTTTTTAAATCATAGTACAAATAAACATGGGGATACGGAGGTCTATTAGTTATTGTACTCCTGAGCCAAAGCTTTTTTACTCACAGTACACTATTATTTTCCTATCTATGCTTCTGTTTGTAGTGACCCAGAGGATTCCTGGCACATTTTCCTGGGAACACTCAGCTCTAATTGCGTGTCACTCTTCATTGAATGGGAAATCAGGGGCCAGAACGGTTTGCTTTTACCTCACACTTTGTCTAATATGCCATTAGTCGTAAATAACGACATCCGTAACATGTGTTTCCTCCCAAGGCCTCTACAGTCTTTTGTTTGACTGGGTTAATGGTAACCAACTTGACATGTAAACGGTTAAAATTTATCAGTCAAGCTGGTGAATAACATTATATCCTAATTATATTGATTAACATTATGAAGTATAATTATTAGATGCTTTTAGTTTGGGTTCGGTCAAGGTAGATTCAAAAAATATAAGTACAATTTAAAAACAAATGTGTATTTTTTAATTTTATAAAAATATTTTTTTTTGTAGTATTTAAACCCACGTAAATTTTAACAATTTTTAGTGCAAGGGGACAGAATAAAAAATCTAACTGTCCCAGCCAGGACTCGAACCTGGATCTCCTGCTTTCTGGGCCGATGCATTTACCATTTATGCTATCTTTTTTATTTTGGTTGGTAGGGGAATGTGTTACGCAGAACCGCTGCTTAGCCAATGTTGGTCAAACAGCGGGAACTGTGGTACTCCTGCGAACAGACTACCCACTGAACCCCCTTCCTCTGGGCTGGCAAGAGAAAGCAATTGCCCATTCGGACTCTGGTTTACAGTTCTCTAATGATCTTAATGTTATTAAACCATTTATGCTACCAGGAGAAATCTGATAAGTTATTAAATTCCCCGCACTAGTGTCGAGAGTCTAACCTCCGAGGCCGACGAATATATCGTCTTATGCTCGGAGGAGCTGTCGAGAGTCTAACCTCCGAGTCCGACGAATATATCGTCTTATGCTCGGAGGAGCTGACATTGTCAGGCTGTTTAATTGACTCTTGTTATTTACTTGAAATTTTAATTTTACAAATTTTTTTTTGTGGTCATTAATCCCACGTAAATTTGCCCGACCCATAAATGGTAAATGCACCGGCCCAGATAGCAGGAGATCCAGGTTTGAGTCCTGGCAGGGACAGTTAGATTTTTTATTTTGTTCCCTTGCACTGAAAATTGTGTATTTTTTACTTATCTTCTAACGCTTTGGCTTACATTGTTAGCCATCTTTAGGGTTATAATGAAGGCGAGAGAGGATCGTGTCACCTGGATCCCATATTCATGACTGAGGTTCTCATTGCATATGGGATCCAGGTAATACGACATGAGGATGAGAGAGGTCATGTCTTCATGATAGCCCTGAAGATGGCTTACAATGTTGGCCGAAACGTTTTTCTAAATTGTATTTTTTTAACCTACCTTGACCGAACCAATTAATATTCCTCCTATTAATATTTATTAAATATTATCAACATAAATATATGAATTTCTAAATTAACTAATATATTAGCAAATTGAAAGACAACGGTAATTTCGACATATTGTTCATGTTTTCGTATTAAGCCCAAATAGACAGGACTAAACTTTGCTAAAAAGATATATGGCCACAACACGATATGAGTGTGTCAAGGAGGACGGCAGGCGCCTTGTCCTGATTGCCGCCTCAGTACTGGAGTACATTTGTAAGTAGTACGAAACCTCTCCAGGAGTTAGTATCGGGTTAAAATCCTCTCCAACACACACGACAACTTTGTCGGTGGCTTGAGAAACTTGCCCGTCCCGGAACGCGAGAGAAGAAGTTAGTTCACCTAACACCGCCGGTTCCCACTCCCACTACAAAATAGTGGGGGAGAGATCTGTTCCTTACACCTGAGAGCTCTATATATGTCAGAAGGGCTATTAGGTGCCATTTATATATTGTAGTCTTTAGATATTATAGCCTTGCAATAACCTCTCTGATTTACTGATGCAGAACATGCCAAGAGTATAAATATTTCACTAGGATAAATGTGTTATTTAAAAAAAAAGTTCCATCGATAAATAAAATTAAAAAAAAAAAAGGTGGGTGAAATAAATGAGAAATTGTCACAAACCCTTCAGTTTACAGATTTATTTTAAATGTTGAGCGCTTTCAGGACCCAAGCCCCATCTGCAGTGCTCTAAGTTGGTCAAGGTGAATTCTTTCTGGCCTCTGGCTATATATGGAATGTAGCTGTAGGTCACAAAAAGTTCAGCTCGACCAACTTAGAGCACTGAAGATGAGGCGTGGGCCTTGAAAGCGCTCTGCATTTAAAAAAAAATCTATCAACTGTGGAGGTTTGTGACTATTTCTCATTTATTTCATCCACCTTTCATTGAGAACCTTAAGCAGCTAGCAATCATATAGAAGCAAAAAAAAAGTAATAATTAATTTATAGTTACAAAAGATGATTCGTGCGTAATATACAGTGATTGACGAACCTCGTTGCCAGCTGAATTGAGCAAGGGGTGCGGACCACTTTGAGATAGCATTTCCCCTCATTGCATGTTAAGAATAAGGATTTAACCCTCAAGTGGAAGTTAACTTCCTGTCCCTACAATTGAAAAAGTACCCCTTGGTTGTAGTAACAACCGTGAACCATTGGGAAATCGAAGCCACTTAGTGGGGTCGCATTTCTCGGGTGGAGAAGCTAAGGCCAGGACGACGGAGACAGAACCTTGTCCTTCCAAAATTGTTTAATAAACATTGTGATCAATAAATGAATTGATATGTAGACATATAGATAATAGATCGGCTTCAGGGAGGTATGGTCTGCAGGCAAACAATATATATGAATCACATTCGTAAGACGGATTACAAGGATACTAAGTATTTTTTTAAAAACTGCTCCCAAGAAGAAGTTATTTCTTAGAATTACTATATAAACGAATTGAGATACGATTAAATTGCCATAAGTCTTTAAATGATTAATGTAACTTGTACTTAAAAGTTTATTTATAAGTTAGCTTGAATTCCTTTCAGTTTAAAAAAAAACAATCTAAAAAAAAAAAATACCCCCGATATTCTTCACTTTTATCTTAAAGAATCCACTCCCAAATCTTTAAATATTCTTCAATAACTTTCGGAAGTATGTTTAAAAGTTGTAAAGAAAACTACCATTTGGAAAATTATTAGAATAACTTAAATCATCCTTATACAGCCAAAGTCGACCTTTTACTTTCAACATGCCCCCCCCCCCCCCC
>KZ808619.1:4160-19648 GCA_000696205.2 Oncopeltus fasciatus | reverse complement strand
ATCAATTATAATAATTGATTAAGAAATTCTCCACCGTGGTAATATATAATTGAATGAGTAGTTCAGGTTCGGTCAAAAAAAGGGGAAAAAAAAAAAAAAAGTTTAAAACGTATGTCGAAAAGTAGGCGAGATAATTAAAAGAAGGTACATTTTAAAGAAAAGAGTTTTGATGTTGGTTTTTATTAAGATTTTGAGCTAACTACCTGTTCAATTGACTTGCTAAGTATGTTTAATTTAGGATATTTACTCACTGCAAGCCGACGGAAAGGGTTTGTAGAATGTTGTCGCCGACAGAACATCACTACAAGGATTAGGATGATTTGACAAATTGAAGGCCAATTCAGAAAAATGGAATTTTGTTGTAAATGATGATACAATTTTTTCCTGAAAATTTAGAAGGTTTCACAATGAGGTACAATTTAAAAACTTGCTGTAAAACTTTTCACGGTGGTGTGATGAAAGCATCACCCTCATCCGTGACTGAGAGAAGGAGGCCCGTCTCCTTTCCGCTACCCATCCACGTGGGGATAGCTGAGGGTAGGTGGTCGCCTCTCTTCTAGAAGGCTCGCATCCCCGTAAGGGAAATAAAAACTAACAATTTTCATTTGTTTTAACTTATAAAAAAAGAATGGCGCAGGTGCGAGCTACCAATCTTGGAGTGATGATTTTTTTCAATGTTCTACAACTTTTACTTATACGGCGGAGAAGCATGACGGGGAACGGCCTGTCGTATACTACCTGTCTTGACAGGCCAGCAACAGAACGACCATAATGCACTGGCAGTTATGCGGCGATAAAGTGTGCACTTATGGAGAGGAGTAGGCTTGAAGTACTTCATCGACTGGATATTCAGAACTTGTTGGAACTCCAGTAAGCTATAGCCTATAGGGTTATATAACGCGATCATGGTAGCGTTTGTATAAGTATGCCCATGGAATACATGAGCGAAATGCATATAAATGCGCACATGGCTGCCTTATAACGTTACCTTGGAAACCGCATTACCTGATTCTAATCACGTTGGTCATTTGTGTGTCCAAAAATTTTTTAAAACACAAAATTGACTACTAATTAAATCTCGCATGGCTACTATTTTCCCATTAATACTTTTTGACAGTTCTAACATCTGTTTATTTTATAAATTATTTAAACTGTTTTAAATAACATATAAAAGACAGGATCAATCTATTTAATTGAGTCACTCCTAATATATAATATTACTTGACTAACTATTGTATAGAACCTGTTCTAAAATAATAGTAATTGATCTAAAACTTAAAAACTTACAAATAACTTGGGATAAAAAAATTTCCTCTATAAATACTATATCAAAGCAAAATAAACACACTGAAATGTATAGTAATATTATATATAACTACCTAAAGTAGTGGCAGGGATGTGCTTTTGTCCCCATTGCTTACTGATCTTAATGCTCCAAAGCTTAAATTTCATTCGTATAGGAATGTGTAAATATTAGGTAGTTCTTTATTGTGATCTAATTAAGGTTAAAATATATTTTTTTTAATTTATGACTGATGGAAAAAAACAAAGGGGTTAATGATAAACCAAGGTTTCTAATAATCATGTTTATGCACAAATATTGGATGAAATCAAATCAGACCATATCCAAGCGTTTCCAGTTCCCATAATATTTTTGCAATTTCACCGTGTATTCCAATAGTGTCCTAGTGGGAAGTGAGGTTATTTTAATAGAGTATAGTGAACTACTATTTAATAACACACTACACGTACTCAATGTGTATAATTAGAATGAATTTCTTTCTAAATAAATCGGAATATAAATTTTAAAAATAGAATAAACAAAAATCGTTCAATAAGATAATTTTTAGCTCAATTCCTAAAATGTGGGGTGGACCAAAATTTATTATATATTCATTATTATTAGTGTGACATACAATTTTATAGAACATAGTAGGTATAAAATGTAACTTTATAATATTTATAACTTAGAACATATTTACAAAAAACGTGTACTAAGAAAACATTTACAAATGACAGTCACTGGTTGAGGAGGTTTCTCAGTGTCTCCTACCCTCTTGTCTAGAGTCAGCCTTAGAGATCTTGCTTTCAACTCTCATTGCCTTATTCGGCTTGCTCGACATTGTCTTTTATTTGTGTTTGATGTTTCAACTAATTGTGAATTAGTTTAGTTTTTATTTATAGTGTTAGCCTCCCTTTCAACCCCTTAGAGACATGGCTATCTACTGGTTACCACCATATTTAGAATATTCTAAACACCCTTGGCTCAAGACAAGCTTTCATTTACAAATAAAAGATTGACCTTAGCGGGATTTGAGCCCCTTAATTTAGCTAACTTCAACTTTATTAATTTCAATAGTTCGTCTATTGTTAAAGCTGTAAGAAAAAACAGTCAACGTTCAATGTTATCAAAATCTTCATCTCCATTAATAGTTTATCAAGTCCATACTGACCAGATACCTCAATATTCCCAGGCTTTCATACATTTTGATAAATATCCTTAATACATTTTTGTTTGTGTTTAAGTATTCAAGTAACTCTTCGGAACAATGTACTTTAAACGGTATCTACATTGTTCGACATATTTAACACACGTATAAGTAAAGTTTACTTCAATTGGATTATATTTAATATACTAATACATTTTCATATCAAACGCCGTTTCCGGTCCAATTCAATATAAAGATCTGTCTCTGTACTTCAGAAAATTAGAGGTAAGAATTCTACCCCTTTCAGAAGACTTTGATTTTATATTTCCTCTCCTCAATTTTTCCAAGTTCCTCTTCATTTCAAAGTTCCTTATTAATATCTGAGTCACTTCTTCAAAACTTTTTCTTTAATTCCGTTAATATCTCAGAGACGATTGATCATTTTCAATAAGTCTGCTATTCCTCTGCCTAAGATAATTATGGACCATTTCTAGACATTTTTTATTCCTGGCTAGTGACACAATTCGTAGATTTATAGATTAACTCTAACCTAAAAAACATTGGTTCATAGCCGTTTTATGATTCTCCAAATATATTAAATACACACACACACACACACACACACACACACACACACACACACACACACACACACACACACACACACACACACACACACACACACACACACACACACACACACACACACACACACACACACACACACACACACACACACACACACACACACACACACACACACACACACACACACACACACACACACACACACACACACACACACACACACACACACACACACACACACACACACACACACACACACACACACACACACACACACACACACACACACACACACACACACACACACACACACACACACACACACACACACACACACACACACACACACACACACACACACACACACACACACACACACACACACACACACACACACACACACACACACACACACACACACACACACACACACACACACACACACACACACACACACACACACACACACACACACACACACACACACACACACACACACACACACACACACACACACACACACACACACACACACACACACACACACACACACACACACACACACACACACACACACACACACACACACACACACACACACACACACACACACACACACACACACACACACACACACACACACACACACACACACACACACACACACACACACACACACACACACACACACACACACACACACACACACACACACACACACACACACACACACACACACACACACACACACACACACACACACACACACACACACACACACACACACACACACACACACACACACACACACACACACACACACACACACACACACACACACACACACACACACACACACACACACACACACACACACACACACACACACACACACACACACACACACACACACACACACACACACACACACACACACACACACACACACACACACACACACACACACACACACACACACACACACACACACACACACACACACACACACACACACACACACACACACACACACACACACACACACACACACACACACACACACACACACACACACACACACACACACACACACACACACACACACACACACACACACACACACACACACACACACACACACACACACACACACACACACACACACACACACACACACACACACACACACACACACACACACACACACACACACACACACACACACACACACACACACACACACACACACACACACACACACACACACACACACACACACACACACACACACACACACACACACACACACACACACACACACACACACACACACACACACACACACACACACACACACACACACACACACACACACACACACACACACACACACACACACACACACACACACACACACACACACACACACACACACACACACACACACACACACACACACACACACACACACACACACACACACACACACACACACACACACACACACACACACACACACACACACACACACACACACACACACACACACACACACACACACACACACACACACACACACACACACACACACACACACACACACACACACACACACACACACACACACACACACACACACACACACACACACACACACACACACACACACACACACACACACACACACACACACACACACACACACACACACACACACACACACACACACACACACACACACACACACACACACACACACACACACACACACACACACACACACACACACACACACACACACACACACACACACACACACACACACACACACACACACACACACACACACACACACACACACACACACACACACACACACACACACACACACACACACACACACACACACACACACACACACACACACACACACACACACACACACACACACACACACACACACACACACACACACACACACACACACACACACACACACACACACACACACACACACACACACACACACACACACACACACACACACACACACACACACACACACACACACACACACACACACACACACACACACACACACACACACACACACACACACACACACACACACACACACACACACACACACACACACACACACACACACACACACACACACACACACACACACACACACACACACACACACACACACACACACACACACACACACACACACACACACACACACACACACACACACACACACACACACACACACACACACACACACACACACACACACACACACACACACACACACACACACACACACACACACACACACACACACACACACACACACACACACACACACACACACACACACACACACACACACACACACACACACACACACACACACACACACACACACACACACACACACACACACACACACACACACACACACACACACACACACACACACACACACACACACACACACACACACACACACACACACACACACACACACACACACACACACACACACACACACACACACACACACACACACACACACACACACACACACACACACACACACACACACACACACACACACACACACACACACACACACACACACACACACACACACACACACACACACACACACACACACACACACACACACACACACACACACACACACACACACACACACACACACACACACACACACACACACACACACACACACACACACACACACACACACACACACACACACACACACACACACACACACACACACACACACACACACACACACACACACACACACACACACACACACACACACACACACACACACACACACACACACACACACACACACACACACACACACACACACACACACACACACACACACACACACACACACACACACACACACACACACACACACACACACACACACACACACACACACACACACACACACACACACACACACACACACACACACACACACACACACACACACACACACACACACACACACACANGTATGTATATATTTTTTAATATTAATTCATATTGTACATTATTTTATATATTACATATTTATTAAATACTTTGACAGCACATTGCAGATGCACGCTCTGCAGGATGTAATTTCTAAATAAAGTGTTTAAAAAAAAAAAGAAAAAAGTATAATGTTTTTCTTCTTCTTTTATTTTCAAGAGTTAGTCTGCCTTTCAACCAATTAGGGTGATGGAGGGAGGGGCTATCTATTGGTCGCCATCCTATTCTTAACATCGCTGGCTCAGTACAAGCTTTTATTTATCTATAAATGCTAAACCTGGGTGGGATTTGAACCCGCAGCGTTAGGATTGCAAAACTCAAACTGATCCAATAAGCTACCCTGGCGCTCCATGGAAGGGCTTTATTTCTTTTCCGCGCGTCGAGTGCTAAAATCATTGGCGCTTATAAGGGTTTTAATTCAAATTTAATTAATTATCATTTCTAAATTACTTCGTCTTTATTCCCAACATATGACTGATGTGGAATTGTATTTATGAAGTGAGATAATCATTTATAATTTATTCCGCTACGATATCCAAATCATATAAGGGTGAAAAATACTTTATTGCTTAAACAAAATGGCATTAATAAATCAATAGAATTTTTGAAGTCAGACAGCATGAAAATTCAACCACTACCAAACACCTAATTATTTTCAGCTTTTGAGTTTGGGATTCGTACCAGAGCTTGACCCATATCGGTGACATTTAGTAAATAATCTCCTGAAGTGTGTGGAAACACTTTGTCTCCCTATAGCTTTCCCTTTGACTTCGGATTTATCCCTGAGCTTACCCAGCAAGCCCAGGTCGGTTCGTTAAGATTGTTAGAATGGAGTCGATTGATTGAGATTTACTTTTAAAGGAATTGAACCCTGACTTCTTTTTTACAATGTATGTTTTCTAATGTTTCCAGTATCTGCAGACACCCTTATGAATAGTTTTATGTATGTCATTGTAGTTTTAATTTTTTCATATCCATGTTTCACATAACTACAAAATCCCGTTTTTAACAAAGGAATAAATTTCCATAATCTGTCTTAAATAATTTGCTTTTCTAGCCGTGCTAAGTGCCAGCTATCTCGAGCAAATCTTTAAAAATTCTGAAAAAACAGTGTAAAGCTCAATTGGCACTCGGTTTTTTAATTATAACATGAAAAATTGCGCCCAAAAATATATTGAAACAAATAATTTGTCTCTAAATATTTTCTTCTTGATTATAGTTTTGCATAATTTTGTTCTTTTTTTGCGTAACTAATCCCTGAAAACTGAGGCAGTAATGCATGTTATGAGATGAAAGTGAGATTTATTTGTTCCAGAAACTACGGTTTACTTCAAGTAGTTATTTTATTTTTTATTTTTTTTTTATTAGATCCTTACAGATGCTATATTTGATAGGTGGAGGAGTAATTTATAAATAATTGTCATTTATCTCATTTTCCCATCAATATTAGATAGGAAATAGTGACGGAGTAATTTAGAATATATATTGACAATAACCAACCAGTTCGTAGAACGTTGGTGGTAAGTCCATTTACCAATGTGTCCATAAGAATGTTTTCAAAGTAAATTAATATTTACATTAAAATTTAATCATTTTAACGATGGTTACATTAACTGAGGAATTATAATGAATATTCACCTGTGTTTATTATTCAAATTTAGTTTTATTATTCCTTAGCAATCTCTTCTTGAGAATATTATCGGGTTAGCTGATGAATCCCTCATCGTTTGGTCCTTTCAAAAAATCGCAAATTATACCATATTTTCAAAATAAATTAGAGCGAGTCACTAAATAATGAGTTCATGAAATATGAAGCGATATTGAAAGTGGAAATATATTTTTAATTACCTGTAATATAAAATGCCTTATGAATTTCATGCCTTCAGGATAATGTATAATTTAAATGTTTTCAATCTCGTTCATATCTAACGTAAAAAAAAATAGTATTCATGAATTAAAATGTATATGTGGTTTATTAAAGCATTAATATGCTCTAATAAATACAATACATTGGTAATTATAAGTATTTTAATTTTTCGCGATTTTGAAGATTAATTTTAATCTACTGCGGTTAATGTATATTATTATACTATTTAAATGTGGTTTAGATAATTTATGACACAGATATTCTATTATCTAATACCTAGATTAATACATATTTGTATATCAACGTATTGATGAAATAGAATGCTGGAAACTGTACCAAGGCAGCAACAAGTGCCATATCGATCAAAATATTTTGTCGTAGAGGGGTAGCTTCAGATAAGATTCCCCATTATTCAATTTAAACAGACTTAACCAAGAGTGAATGACTCGTGGGGTACGAAAATAACAGCTAAGGTAAAGAAAATGTCGCTGAGGTTGTCTATGGTAAAACTTACATTTTACATCTAACATGTTATGTAATTCAAAAACATACTACTATTAATAAGGAAAATGTTTACGATTATTAAATATAGTATTTACTTAAACTCCCTCTCCCTCTTTTTCTGGTTCCAGCCATCAAAGAAGTTATCCGTCGTTTAGCAGATAGAAGCCTAAATAATGAATTTAGTTTTTCTCTTTAAAAAAAAAAAAAAGGTGTCCTATTCCAGATACATTCTTAAAAATCTTCCTTAATAAGTGGTTCTAATGAATATATAATTGAACATAAATCCTATATAATTATATGTAGTTTTATGTACGCCACAATGTTTTTTTCGATACTAGAGAAAACTAAAGAAGGCGTTGAAATTTTAATTTTGATCTTTCTCTAATCCTTCAGTTCCCCTTTTATCTATTAACGAACTTATAAAAGACTTCCAAAAGGAGCCCAAATACCGTATTTTATTCAGCGTATCCAAGTAGCATCGGTAAAAAATTGAATGATTTTTTTTCAAAAACCGAATCACGGAACTCGAGAAATCTGCAAATAAATTACCGATGTGTAATGGGTGTGTGGCATCGAACCAGTGTAGTGAGCATATTTGTTCCCTGTTAATACTAATAGGCAATCTAAGCGCAGACGTGATGGGCTAGCAGAACCCTATAGAGACGGATTAACTTAGCATTAATAAGCCTAGATGCAGCCCCTTTGTTGGAAGGGAGCAAAGGGGTGAGCTACGCAGAGGGTTCCAGATGTCCGTGCATCTCCAGAATAAATAAAATTTTTATAACTGCATGCGCCCATTTTACGGCCCAATCTGCCCGCAGATCCGCGTGAGGCGCTATTTTTGGTTTTAACTTAGATCCCGTCCATAAAGTCAGACCCCCCCCTTTCTCTGCTGGGACAATTCCAGCTACCTGTCCCCACACGTGGAGGAGCAATGAAAACCTTCCAATATGTGGCTGTAGAACTAGCTGGAGGAATGCCTATAAAATGTTTCCAGGAACATTTATATTAGATAGTTATAAAAAATATCCTTTGAATAAAGTAATTGAAATTTAAGTTTAGTATTGAAATTTAGGCTTTACTTTGCCAGTTTTCTTGGAAAATAGGATAAAATTAGATTTATAGGATATAAAACTAGAAATAGGGTTCTATTAGAATATCTCAATTGGAATGAACATAACATGTGATTTTTTTAAGCAGATTTCTGGTAAGGAAATAAACTCCTCTACCGGCTTTTTGAAATTTATTTACCACTCTTCACTGTTTCAATTTCGGAGAAGCTAATATATAACTCATTTGTGCGTGCGTGCGTGCGTGCGTGCGTGCGTGCGTGCGTGCGTGCGTGCGTGCGTGCGTGCGTGCGTGCGTGCGTGCGTGCGTGCGTTCGTGCGTGCGTGCGTGCGTGCGTGCGTGCGTGCGTGCGTGCGTGCGTGCGTGCGTGCGTGCGTGCGTGCGTTCGTGCGTGTGTGTGTGTGTGCCGCAACTATGTGATGGTATGTTTTTCTCTTTATTTATTTACCACATAATAATTAACGAACATAAATAACATTTTCTTGAAAAGATATATACAATGGGCTTAACTCTATCTGCAACAGTCCATTAAAACAAAAGTAAATATGAAATATAGAAAATACAAACGCAAATAAGCTAATGCTGCTGCAAAAAAGAAAAAATCATACTTTAACAATTCTATATATTATAGGCCTTTTTTTACTTTTCATTTATTTAAATAAAAACATTTTATAATTTGATTTGAGGGAAGGACAAATACAATTTTAAAAAGAAAAAGGTCTAAGGGATCTAATTGAGGAGTAAAGTAAATAAAATTAAAAAAAAAAAACAACATTAAAAACATCTTTTCCGACGATATTACAGTTTAAATTTTGATTATACAAATAATTTTATGTAATTTAAATTTTCATACCATAATAGAACTCATAATAGAAAACATTACTTCAGGATGGTCAAAAGAAATGGAGATATTTAGAGTATTTAAAATTCTTCATAAAAGTAAAGTTCAACAGAAGATATTGTGAAATGCCGTCATGAATTTGAAGCCCACACACTCTTCCCTTTCGGTTAGTCTACAGTCTAGTTTTAACCATGTTGTATACCCTCATTGCCTTCTGCAGCTTATAAGAACAAATAAGTAATTTTTACTCATTTATGACACAAGAATTCTGGTTACTTTATCCTGCTATTCTTACAAATAGTAATATTAGTTAATATAGTTACTAGTCTACAAGGAATCGAACCCGATCTCCTACTTTCCGGGTAGGCATGCTGACTTCTGCACCACTGAGGTAACTCGATAATCTCTCTAACTCCCCGCACTTCACTCTGAGTCAAAAAACCCCTAGTAATACGAACATGACGTCCAAACTCGAAGGAGTTAATATAAGTTACTAGTTTTTAATACGGCAGTTTTTCGCTAAACTAAGCATTCATCTAGTCAAATGGCTGGATACTTATTTTACAGCCCTCTTTAATTTAAGTAGACGTAGTCCTTTGAAGTGAACCCGTTTTTATAAAAAGCTCTCCTCGAACAAAGGGGAAGAAAGAAATAAAACAGTCTTTTAGTCAGCAGGCCTGAGGGCTTTGTCCGTACGTGTGGAGACGGTTGTGGTGCTTGATTGCCGTACCGAGTGGGGTTTGTGGGGGGGGGGGGAGGGTAGTGGGGGGTAGAACGAAAACTCAACCCTCCCGAGAAAGAATGCCCCCCACTTCCCAATTAAGCTCCCGAGGAATTATAAGCCCTTCCCTGGGGCTCCATGAATAAGTAGATTACCTTCCTAAGTGCATGGATATGTGCGGTCCGGGATTTCTTCACTACCCTCACCATTTTTTTTTTACCTCCCTGCCTTATTTATTTTCACCCTTGAGTCAACATTAATTTAGGGCCCGTCACCTGTTGCAATGACATATTTATCTAGGCTTGGTAATTCATCTTCACACTCGCCCTGCCTTGCTCCTTTCCAGTTGTCCACAATGCAAATGCAGACGTCAGATCTCTCTGGAAATATATTATTACTCGCAGGATTTTTTTTTTTTTTTTTCATAAAGAGGCTATAAACCGTTATGACAATTATATGTAAATATTTCAAATTTTTATTGTTTTTAAAAGGTAGCAAATATTCAAAAGAAAATAAATATATCATCTTAAGCTACTAAAATTTCCAAACAGTGTGTATTCAAGATAATTAGCTGGACAGCGAATAATTGTTTTTATAAGAAAATAAATAAATGATTATATAGCTTGCTAAAGGTGTAAATAGAATAATTAAATAACAAATGAGAAAAAAATATAAGAAAATGACAAAAATATTTTTCTAAATTATCATTAAAGATCCACAAAGTAAAAAATAAAAAATAAAAAATAACTCAAAATCTTCCTTAACAATACAGGCAGATACAGATTTTCAACATCTCACCTTTTTATATGTTTCACTTTTTTGGAAAGAAATCAATTTAAATTTAAAGTAAGGATTTAGAATACTGGTTTTAGTAAATTGATGAGCTTAGGAGCGCAAGTCTAGAAAAAATAAACATACCTAAACGTGAAAATTTTTTTTTTTTTTTTTTTTTTACTCTCTAATGATACTCTTTATTCAAAAATATCAATCTGTAATGTTCTTGATGATTTTTTATTATCTTTTCTTTCTGCGTTATTAAAAATAATTTAGGATATTTTTTTGTCATTTTCATATATGTTTCTCATTAATTTATAATTTTCAATTGTTATTTTATTCATTACATTAGCTGTTTATTGAATCAATAAAAGTTGTTTATTCATCCATTTATTTATAAATACAAATTTAGACTTTCTAAATAATTATCTTTAGTATATATTGTTTATTGAAACAAAACTATCATTAATTTTAGATTCTTCACTTATTTTTGTTTCATTTTATTTATTTTAATGAAATTCATAATTCAACACTTCTAGCATTTGCTTGAAATAAGTAAAAAAAAAAATTGTTAAAGAATAATTTAAATAAAATTCTTGCTGTTGTTAATATCCTTTCTTTCTTTTCAAAGGATAATATTAATGAATGCCATGTTATTTTGTAAACATTATTAAAATTTCTCACTTAGCAGTAAAGTATTTTGGCAGCACGATCTTCAGAAAGGCAGTTTGTTTACAAACACCTTAATTATGAATTACCTTACGCAAACGATTCATTCAGTATTTATGAAATTCAATGGATTATAAAGGTTCAGGAATTTACTTTGCTGATATTATAGGCGGTTTTGGAGAAATGCTTTGAAGATTTGAAATATATTTTGACCTCATCCTTTTCTAAATGATGTGAGTGAAATTTTAATAATAAAATATGCAAATATATTTATGAAAATAATTGGTGACCTTAATTTATTGCGTATGTCTAGCCTGAAATTATTTTAATCTCAACGTACAGACCCAATTTAATAACATCTTTAATATATATCAAGTTATGTCATTCATTAGTACGTTCTTAAATGTTATTGAAGTCTTATTAATAATTTATGGGATGAGTTACTTACGACTGTTAATTATCATGTCTCAAATTGTGGTTTCCCTTATTCTGACTTAGTTTTCTATTTGTAACCTACAAAAATACTTGTTCACGAACACAATGTGTGCTATTAAACTCAAATATAAGTATAAACAATATTTTTTTAAATAAAATATAAACTACAAATTAAATTAAGATAATGAAAATCATTTTCATGATCTATTTAGGAAAGGCGGCAAAATGTGCAATACATAACTACTTTTGTCAATAAATTCGGCTTAGAGCGAAAATTGGAAATAATGACCTCCAGTTTTGTGGGTCCAATTTTAACAGTATTTTTTTTTTAGCAGAGTTCATCATTCAAATGAAGCTTTGTAGGTTTGTCATCTCAGTCATTCTTGTCTTAACTTTTATTTTTTTGCTTATTTAATGTTCCTCACACTGTTCACTGTTTATATTATACATGTTACTGTCAAATTAGTGTTTCAAAGTTGTTAAATTCATTGAAAGTTGTTTCATAAAATTGCCTTAAGTAAAATCATCTTGTCATGGCTCTTTGGTCTATTGCACTCATGTGTCTGGTCCCATTGAAATCGTGAAATTTTAATTTTTCCATTTTTCTTAGGAAATTTTGGTCATATTTTGCTGTTTCTTACAATAATTTAGTTAACTTCTATTTAGTATAAGGAATACTAAATATAACCGAAAGGTCCCAGGTGCTCACATTGCACAGTTGAATTTGTCTGTCTGTGCTTCTGTCGCACAGAACGTTCCTGATGTGCTCCTGGATACACCCAGCTCTAGTTGGTTACCATTCTTCATTGAATTGGAGAAATCAGATGGCGAAAATGGTTAGCTGACTAGACAACGTCTAATGTTACTGGGGTAATATATAAACACATCCTAATATGTTGAATGTGTTTATATACGACCCCGCTGAGCCTCAACTATTATTTACTAGTAGTTTTATTATTATTATTATTTGTTTTATATAAACTAATCTACTATTCAAAATAAACTACCAAAACCAATAATTTTATTAAAGATTTGTTTGAATTTGGTATATATTTCAACCTCCCTAATAATATTACTTTTTACAAAATTATTGTTTTATAAAAGCTTTTTATAGCTTTATAGGAATGAAGGCCCGAAGAACTTTGTGTCTTCTATTTATATATACAATAATATACGAAGTATATATAATGCAGTATGTAATGTTGTCGTACCATTGCATTAGCCTCTTCTATATTAAATAGGACCGGGAGTATATACGATAATGTAAAAAAGCATATCATATAAATGAAGAATTTAAAAAAAAGAGCTTTATTGTGGTAAGGCTCAGATGTTTTTACTTCAGATTGCCGGAGTCATGTTGACTGATAAAAGTCAATACCCATCATTCCTTATTTCTCGTAGCTATCACATCGCCTATCCATTTAATAACTTAAGTTATTGGTACCACAGGCTCCTGTCCTCTGGGAAATAAACTTCTATCAATATTGAATGATTCCTTCTTTCCCTCGATGAATTCCCACTGTAAATCGCCTAGATTCTCCCCGTGAAGAAATTGTTTCTTTTGGTGAAAGCTTTTTGCCTAGGAAATGAAAGATTTTCCTCTTAGGAAATCAAGACATTCACATTAATATATAGACACAATTTTAAAAAACGTAGTTTATTACTTTCCTTTCTTACATAGATGGTCCTAATACACAAAGTCCATTCAAAGTAGTATAGTAGTATTATAGTAGATTCATGAAAATTACAGAGTTCTATTATAAATTTTGCTAATAAATAATCAACTGGAAAAATTATTTCATAAGGTGTACAATATAGGCTTGTGTATGCTTAATATTATGTATTAACATTATGTACTTATTATTTTGTTTAAATTATTGCGCAAGCAATAAAAATTTTGATTTTTTGTATGTATATTTCATTTAAGGCTGAATATCCTCAGAAGATGAAAATCATGATGAGTCTACCTAGCTAATATGAAAGATACTAGCTTATATGAAAATAAAAGATTTTCTATCTATCTATCTAGAATGATTCGTTAACTCTCCTTATAAAATAAATATTTTTTAGCATAAATACTTATTTCCATTCTCACTTCAAGTTTAAAAAATTTTTTTTGCAGAAGAAGCAAAAATTGTTTTTATTTACGTTCCATAAGGAATGTTTTATGTCCTGAAATTAGAAAACCAAAAGAAACATTTAAATAAATAATTTATAATTCAACTATATTGTTATTTATTTGGATTAACTATTATTAAAACAAATTTTCGTTGAATTTGGAAATTTTTTATCCGTTTGCACGTGAATGTAATATGATTTTAGAACTCTCTGCCTTGCCTTATTATGTATTCATAGATGTAAGACTGGTTGTTCGTGGTAATTATCACAAAGGAATAGGGTTTCTCAAGTTGGAATTGTTAGTCAGGAAGGAACTCCCACCCCTCCGCATGATAACATAAACCAGCTAACTTTCAATTCTACAAGTCCCTTACA
>KZ808618.1:150124-175209 GCA_000696205.2 Oncopeltus fasciatus | reverse complement strand
AGCTCTACTTATGCATGTACAGGTAGATTGTTAAAAAAAAATCTTTTAAATTGATCAAACTTATTTTAATAAAACTATTTTAACTTTAAAATTTTTAAAATTTAAATATGAGAGATTTCCCCAGCCCTTTTTTTTTCTGGTAATATTGGACTAAATTTATGGTTCCTTTTTCCATCAAGTTTCAATCTTATTGTATATTTTATACCCAAATTCTATTGAGTTATCAGGCAAATTAATTCACTCATGCTTGAAAAACGTATTTCATATTTAAAACAAATTTTGCCACAATGCAATATTTCTAGTTATTAAACTTTGTAGAATAGAAGTAGCCCATGAATAATATATTAGATGGTATAATTATATTATTGTAGATTGTTTACCTTTATAAAAAATTATTTTGATTAATATTTTTTCTTTGAGCGATACTGTAGTATATCTCAGTTAAAGTTTAAGATTTGTTTTTATGCTAAACAATTGTCAATAATTAATTTAACTTTTAGTTATCACCATACATTTTAAATAATTAATTAATTATCTATATAAAAGTCAAAGGGTAATTTCCAGGATATACCAGTAAAAATTAACACATTTAATAGTTAATACTCACATGTATAATGAATGATAAAAAGCAAAATTCACTAGCTAAACCCTAAAAATTAATTAACAGTGAATGGTTAAATATAACCTTATTTCAAGCTTCTAAATTATAGCAAAACGCTTTTAATATTTTACATAATTAAAATTAAAAATTATTATTTATATAAAATAATAGTTAAATAACCTGAAGTGCTTTCAAAAGAAACTCTATTAAGATCTACAAATGAACCGCCTACCTTAATAAAAAATAGATTTAGTGCACAACATAGCTCAAGAAAGGAATGTTCCTGGGCTTAATGGTGATAGGCTCAATTATTTTCAACTTATTAATTTTTTCAATAAATTAAATGATTTCAACTAAAAACAAATGAATGAATTGCCATACGATTGAAAAATATGACTGCCACTGCTTTCGGAACCACAAGTATTAAACTAATAATACTTTGCTCCTTCAATACAATAAAAAAAAATAACAGGTTAGCTGTTATGCCTAAAAAATGGTGACAGATCATCAAGATTTTTTTTTATTAAAAATGACTCACAAGCACATTCCTTTTTTGGATAATGCAATAATGAAAAACATACATGATATCATTTCATAAGGAAAAATTAATAAATTAAGTATACAAAGAATAAAAAAACCGCCTAATCATGGTGAAGATTGCAATGATCAAATATATTTAAAACTTAAAACTGGGGACAGTAAACTGTGCTGTTTCACATTCCCATAAAATTTTGTTTATAATAGTCATTTGTAATATTGGAGAGATAAGGGCAATAATGTCTACTTATAAAAAATATATGAAATGTGAGTACAAACACAAAATAATCTACTTTATTACACTGAAATATCAAATCAGCATTTTGATTAAATTAAATGGATTAAGTAAAATTTACAAAAACCATGAATTGATTAGTATTATAAAAAAAAATTGAATCAAATACTGCATACAACAGTTTTGTCATAAAAACTGCTTTTTTATTAAGACTACGAAATACTTCATTAATTTCTTTCCCTTTAATTGATAATAGAAATTCTTAATTAAAAACTCCATCAAACACAATGCTCACTACCTTCTATGAATGTCCAACCAGTGGGGGTCAAGGTGTTGGCCTGCAGACATCCCTTTCATTAGTTCATTCCTGAAGCGCTCGTTTAGTTCGTGCTCCCTCAATGCTCTTAGATCCCGGTCTCTTTTCTCACGTTCAAAGTGCTCCAGCTCAAGTCTGGAGATGTTAAGAGTGTCCAATAATTCCCAATTCAGTATTTTTCGAAAGATGGCCACAGGGAAATAGCACAAGCAGGGGTCACCAACTGTGTGGCACTGTACTATATAGGGAGAGGCAGGAGGCACTTCTTCTGAGAATAATTGATTTCTAAGCACTTTCAGATAATAAGAAGTACCTATCAATTTTCACAGCAAGAAGAATTGCTTTCCTCCTTTCCAGTTTATAAGATGACATACCTTTTTGTAAACCAGGCAATTTAAGCAAATTATTTTTAAAAAAATCCTCCAACAAAAATAGTTGGTGTCACCTGTTGCAAAAAAGCTTAATTATGTATAATTTTCATTAAAATAAATATTTGAAAATGAAAATAATACCTATTATTATCATCTACTAAACTACTGGATTAAGGTAGTCATCTAATTATGAGCCCTACTTTTAAAACATATTTTTATTCTGAAGCAAGATTTTTTATGCTAAAGATTTAAATTATATTCAACTTAGCTTAAAAAAAAATAAAGAGTTTTTAAATAAAGTTTTTAATGCTTGATTAAATCAATAATAAGATCAAATCTGTCTATAAGGATTTTGTTTTTGAATATTCTACAAAGACCATAAACTGTACATAAAAGCATTATTTGTCACTGTGCAAAATTTAAAGGTACCCATATATTTTTTTTAAATTATTATGACAAACCATTTTTATACATGGTAGAACGGGTGAATGAAGAATGTCTTAAAAATAATACAAAATAAAGATATGAGTTAAAATTATTTGAGGTTAAAATAAAATTTTTTCATAAGCTAATACTAAATATTGCATGATTAAAGGATATAAACACATCCATTTCTTCATACATTTTATTATTTCTAATAACTTAAGGTATAATTTTAAAACCCAGGCAGATTTATTTCCTAAACCCATAGGGATCTCTTTACTGCAACAGGAGGATCTGCTAAGCATTGAAAGAAAAAAAAATACTACTATTTTTTAGAAATAAAAATTGTGCAAGACATATTTTACAAGATGTAATGAAGAGTATTCACTATTTTCTTATAGAAATTGAATAAATAGAATTCAATTCTTTAAATTAATAAGATTTGATAATGAAAATACAGAAACATTAGAATAAACTAAGAAGTAATCTATCTATTCAGATCTTTAAAAACAATAAACATTAAAACTGGTACTGTTATTTTAAAAACTTAAGAAAACCTAATTCTCCAATTTGAAGATTTTTATGGAGATCCAACTTGGATGAATCCAAAACTATTAATTCAAAATAAAAATAATCCTAAAAAATACATTCAAGTACAAAGAACATTTCACGCTTCACTTAACTGATACATATATAGACATGATTTTTTTTTATTATTTATTAATTCTTTCCTCTTGTGATATCAGAACAGATTTATTTAAAATAAAATATTTGCTTACCGTTCTCTTGCACCAGCTGAAGCATACATTTGATAATGTAACATTGCAGGATCTATGCACTGAGGTGGCAAACCGAGAGCTGCAGATCTCTGGAGTGTTACAGGAGAGAACCCACCATGAGGTCTTGCATATTCACTGAAATAAAATGGAGTAAGTTTCCATGACTATAAATAGGTCTGAAGCCAAGGTTCAAAGGGTCAACTGATGGGATATTGGTCTCTACATTACTAGATGATGGATCTAATTATAGTCTTATCGACAAAAATTTAGCAATGGATTATCCTCAGAACCCTAAGGCAACCACTATGCATCAGTAGAGTGTGAGAAGAAGTAGGTTCAATGGTCCAAGTGAAGTTACTGGGACTGAAGCTGTCGTGGTCATATATCACTACCTTGAAAAATTAAGATTTTGACTATATCATATCAAAATAGAAACCAGAAAAATATTCCTGAAGTCTTCTTATAGGACAAGATAACTGGTCTTTAATTTGATCTAGGAGGGTCATAGACAATCCTGAAATGACCTTGCATTGAGTAAGACCAATTTGTGCCGGGGTCCTTGGTTTCTTGAAACTAGGAGAAGACGTTCTAAGTGTTCTTAGATCTCTTCATGCATGCCAAAAAAAAAAAGGAAAAAAAAGTCAGATGAAGGGCTATACCAATTAATTAGGCAGCTTAAAGGGCAGTATTTATATAATACTTATATTAACCCATAAGGCCCTTTTATGTTTTAGAAAATATTAGATTGCATTTAAGATAGTTACACAGGAGATGTCACTCCAAATTAAAATAAGATATGAAGACTAAAGAAAAAGGGAGACGAAATAGATACAGGCAACCGAAACAGTATTTAAGCAAAGAATATTATTTAGAAGCATTTGTTCATTGTTTCAGGTTCAACACCCGTTCGAAACGGGTTACGCTTTCAAGATACTCATTCAAGGGCTTTAAAGATGATTATTACACATCACAGAATGGTTATATCAATGATTAGTTCGGGAAGAGGAAGGCTTTGAACTCATAAATTCCTGTACATTATTCATTGTAGTTGTGGTTGTGAGATGGTTAAGTGGGTTACGAATTTAGTAGCCCAGAACAACCCTCAAATATTCAATTAAGACTAGAAAATTCCTTTGTCTATCAGCTTTGTAGAAAGTGAAAACCTAATGAAATCCTTGGAAGAGATAGGTGACCAATCAAGATGGAATTCTTGATAATCATAATGTTGGTGTCAATTTTCTTTAGAGTTTTTTGGAAGGCACCATCCAAAAATACTTCTACAGGATATTTAGCGATCTAAAACCAACTAGAACAAGAAAATCCTTTTAAAAAAATAATTTTTTCTTTCAGTGAAAGAGGTATGAGATATGGAAGAACAATGTTGGAAATAGGTACAATGCACTGATTTCAACTTAGAATTTAAATTTAACTAGAAGAGGAAAGCAAGTCTCCAGGAACAGTTGTTTGTCTATAAAGACTCTCAACATGCCTAGGTAACAAAGGTGCAATAATAGTATGCAGCCTCATTGACAGAGTAACTGAGATCTCATACAATACAAAACAGCTTGAAATATTAGACCTAAGAAATTTCATCACACTGCTCTTAGATCTTGGATCAGAATTGTGCTGTATGAAAGTCTTGGCATCAATACCTAGAGTGCACCTGAACAGAGATAAGCCCTTTGAAAAACTAACGATCATCTTTCTCTATCTATCTATGCGTTATTTTCTTGCCCTGGTAGGAGAATAATTCATTTAGAGTTAGTTAAAAACTCACCACAGTTGGAAAAAGAGGTGTCCTGCAAAAATTTGTTCGAGCAGCAGCACTAACTTCTGTGAATCTGACCATTTAATAAAAGAATGTTTGTAGAAACTAGACCAAAATATTTTGGCACTCTAAATACCATAGGGTAACATAGGGTAAGTCTATACCATCATCAGCTCATCATATGAGGAGAAGTTAAGAACACGTCATTTGGTCCATGAAGATGTTAAGAACTATGATAAATAAAGCTGCTCCAAAAGAGAACACCTTAAGCATATTATAGGCTAAAGTAGACTCCTAATAGCGATTTCTGAAGACCCAAATAATGTTGATGCTTAAACATGTAAACATTCCCTAACAGCTTCGAGCTCAAGTTTAACTACTTGGACAAAACCCTAGATTTTAGGAAACTGTTATTCTAAAATCTAGAAAATTCCTTAAGGAAAAGCTTATAACTCGTTCACTTTAGGCACCATTGGATAAAGGAAAATTAGCCAGGCTTAATTAAAAAGGCAGATGGTTTAGCAAGATGCAACCTATCAACTTAAAGATCGTCGGAAAAAAAAAAAAAAGGAGGGAGTGGCATTGAAAAAAATCATTTCAACATTTCATTGGTATAACGACCTTGTTCATATTGTGAAGTAGAAAACAGGGATGGAATTTGCACACAACCAGTCCCTAGCCTTCTCCTCTTCTGCATGACAATCAGTAGCATTCATTATGAGTGGAGAAGATATTGGCCTTTACATAGAAAAAAAAAAAAAACCCTTGATTTTGTTTGTTAATTTTTATTTAGGGAAAATAAGTTTAGTCATTACTATTAATGAATAGAAAGAAATGCAGTTATTGAAAAAGAGGAAAACTTTAAAGTATTTTCAAGAAAACTTTGTATTCAAGAACCATATTAAAAAAGAAGCAACACTAAAAAATTACATACTAAAACAATTTTTAATATTTCATACTTCAAATAATTAAAAGAAGTAATTAGTTTCTTTTATTTTAATGATTTAAGTCAAATTAACAAAAAATACGTCTATGAATAAATTTATGGGAATTTTTATTTTAGTAATACCTCAGTTGACGCAGTGCAGGAGTGTCAGGATAATTGGTCCTTGGGTTGAACCTGTCGTAAGGAGAAGATAAAGGCTCCATAGAACCTCTTGATGGAGGTTTTGAAGTTTCAGGCTTTTCAGGAGTAGAATTTTTTCTCTGGAATAACGAAAGTTCTTAAAAATAGTGCTTTTATAAATTTTTTTGCTAAACTGAAACATTTTGACTAAGCCCAAACTACCTTTTAAATTATAAATATAAGCTATTTTGCAAGCACTCAAATAATAATTACAATGTACATTAAGTTTTATCAGTTGAACGAAAGAATGCTACTGATCTAATCAAGAAAGCTTAATTTAAATTTTAATAAAAGTTTAAAATTTGAGACAACCACTCAATTTTACTATAGGCTATTGTTCATTATTTTTCTTTAATATATAAANTTATTTTCTAAAAATTTATAAAATTAATATCTAAAAGACGTTCAAATTAATACGTGCCTTATAAAAATATAAAAAAGTTTTTAAAATAAATAAGAGTAGTATGAGTGGGGGTTTAACTGAATCCCTGAGTTTCAATAGAATATATATATTAGAAGTATTTGTAGTAAAAACCAAGTTAAGTTTTCTAGAATATATCTATTTCAGATACAGAAGTTACTGACTGTAAAGATAAACAATAGAAGAGGCAGTTGGAGCCTGACCAAAATGTTGATAAAAAATCACAATAACATTGAAACAATGTTTCTAAAATATGTTCTTTTAAGCAGAAAAATATAATTTTAAATAAGCAGAAGTTTAATAAAATCCAGATCCCCCCCCCCAGCATAGTTGATTTTTCCAATATTTTCATACTCTAAAACAATGTATATGTGGTTGTAAAAAAAATTTGAAAACATTTTTAAAATAAATAAGAGTAGTATGAGATGAGTGGTGGTTTAACTGAATCTCTTGAGTTTCAGATTTTGAGTGTTCAGAGAGGGGGTAACCAGAAACCCAATACCTGATTATAATTTTTTATTCATTTAATTCATAATTAAAGTTAATTTAACTCATTATGTAAAATTAAAATTATTAATAAAAACAATCACTAGTAAGCAGTCAAGAGCAGGAGGGTCCGAAAACCCAAAATTCAGTTCAGAATATTTATGAGGCATGTCCAGAAAGTAAGTGTACTGAGACTGTCATGGTGGTAGGAAATTGCATTTCCACGTGTAGGCTGCAATGCCGCATAGCGTGATTTCTCCCCTCCACAACAAGACCGCTTCTTGTTAGGAAGGGATTAACTCCGGAGGAGAATCATACTGACAAAGGAAGTCTGCCTGCTGCAGGACAATGCCAGACCACACATGGCTAACACCACGAAAGACCTGCTCTCCTCGTTTAAATGGGATGTCCTGGACCATCCCGCACATTCCCTTGACCTAGCACCATCAGATTACTATCTCTTTACCCCTCTAAAGCTACACACGGGTGGAAAAATGTTTTCAACCAACATTGAGGTGAAGGAGGAGGTGTAGAGGTGGACGAAGGGATTGGCACGAAATAACTTCGAGGAGGGCATCAAAAAATTGATACCCCAGTACACCACCTGCATTGAGAGGAATGGTGACTTATGTCAAAAAAATAGCTCAGATATGTAATAATGTAAGAGGTAATTTTTTTGTTCAGATAAAAAAATTTATAACCTAAAAAAATTTAGTACACTCGTTCACGTAGGCATCCACGGTCCTCAGACATATTTACCAATACTTCTTCCAGGTTCAACCTTGTCTTGGAGTTTTTAGGTGCCAAGCTTTCGCACATCGTTTGATGGCTTCTTCAGGGCTGAATGGAGAATGAGAAAGTACACTTACTTTCTGAACATCCCTCGAAATAACAAAATGTAATTCTATTTAAGCAGTACAAAACTTGAGGTTGGCAGCCGAGTATTAAGCTTATTTAGTATAACAAAAAATAAGCCAAAATATATTAAGAAAATTTTTAAATCTTACAGCTTGAACTTTCTCCCTTTCCTCTCTCTCCTTCTCTGCTTGCTTTCGAAGTCTTTCTTCTCTCTTTCTAGCTAGCTTAGATTCAGGAACTGGCTTAAATGTTAGATCAGTCCGACAACAAGAGTTGTAGTCACCACGGTTCCAATGACGCAGGAATCTATAAACAATAATAAACAAATAATTAATATGTGCTGGTAAAACTTATTATTCTAAAGTAATTAATTTTTTGTTGGTAAAACTTATTATTTTTAAGTAATTAATTTTTTATTTATATTTTTTAAGTATCTGATATAAATCTTTTTTTCAAATGGAGAGGTTTTTTGACTGCAGATATTATTATTAGATGTTTTTTGTAAGGGTTTAGTCAAGATAGATCCAAAAAATACAAATTTAAAAAATGTGTACTTTCTAAATTATCTGGCAACATTTTGGCTTACATTGTAAGCTATCTTCAGGGCTATCATGAAGGCGAGAGGGGACGTCGTGTCACCAAGAACCCATTTTCATGACTGGAAATGAGTCATGAAAATGGAATCTGGTGACACTACATCCCATCTCCCTTTCATGATAGCCCTGTAGATAGATGGCTTACAATGTATACCAAAAATTTTTTTAATTTGTATTTTTTGGATTTACCTTGACTGAGCCCCAACAAAGAACATCTAATAATAAATCAATTTTTAATTTTTTTCTCTACCTCTAAACAGAAACTTTTAATTAGACTAAGATAGAAGGAAATTTAACATGAAGAAAAGTATCGATATGAACTGAATTATGGTCAATGAAAAACCAACCTTTAAGAAAGAGAATAAACAGCCCTAAATCAAAAGAAGTGACATAAGCAGTGAGCATTAAATTAATGAAATATTTTTATAGAACTATTGAGCAGTTTGGCTTAAGGAATGTCATATTCTCTTAACATAAATTAACATAAAATATAAATAGGAATAAAAAAGGGTATTTTGCACTATTCTGTGCCAATATTAGGAACAGGTTTGTTCAGAATTACAGTCCTGCATAACTAAAATATTTTAATTATCTACTCTACTCCAAAAAAAATTTAAATTTAGGAAAAGAAAGCCATATTCATAAAAACATATAATTAACAAGTGGAGGCCACTAATGTTCTAGTGCTGTAATTTTAAGAAAATAAAACATATACTCACATTGCACTTTGAGAGCGGTGACACTCAGTGTCCTCAATCTTTGGTTCTGGGCTTGGTCCTCGGGGAATATGGTGTGGAGGTGAAGGCACCTCCTCATCATCTCCATTACCCCCAGCTTCATCACTCGATACTGTAATTGGCTCAGATTTTAGGAGATCTGAAGGGCCACCTACATATCCACTACCTCCAGGTGGAGTACCTACAAACAATAAATTTCGCCAAATTACTATTAATATGAGATGGTACATAAGAGATGAGAGCAATAATTTGTAGAGACATCTACGATTTAAAAAGAGACGAACAATTTTTATTACTATTTAATTTTAGTTTTGAGCATATAATTAACATAATAGTTATATGGAAGAAATTAGTCAATTTCAATAATACTTGGAGAATTTTATCACTGTATGTTCATCAGAATTAAAGAAATAACTTACTTCTGACAAAGTAAACACTGTACTCAACCACCTTTTTGACATAACCATAATATATATCCATCTTTTCAAGCAAAATCATATTCATAAAGAAATAAATAAATGTATTCAAAATGACCGTGGTTATCACAGAGGATATGGGATGAGGGTGTCGGTCACAGGAGTAAAAAAATCAGACTAAAATAATGACAGTTTCAAAATATTTAATTCCTTCTTCAGTGCCTATATTACAATAAAAAAAATGACACTATATAAAAGACCAGTCATTTAGTTACAACATAACTGCTCTTTTATATTGAGTCATTTTTCTATTGTAATGTAGGCTCTAAAGAAGGAATTAAATATTCTGAAACTGTCATCATATTAGTCTAGATTTTTTTACTCCTGTGACCAACACCCATATTCTACATCCTCTGAAATATATAAACTTACTTTTTATTCTTAAACCTAAAAGGAATCGTCAAATTCTTGATGTCGTCAATTTATTAAATTCACAATAAAAACTGAGTCCAATAATCAAATTCTTTCCTCAGCTTACTTACAATCAAACTACAAAGTTCCAGAGAAACTGTTCTCTTTAAGTCCAACTGCTCTTGGTATTTATATGATTAGCTGCCACACAGATTTATATCTCAATCTGTTTGAGGTAATCTTAGCAAGATTGGAGGTAGATTTTTATCTGTATGCACAATTTCAGGTGGAACTAAGCAGTAAGGACGATAGAAATTGACCAATTTATATAGAACAGAATAGGAAGTGTGATAAATGACTGTTGGTAAAACTCAACACAAACAAATTTCACTTTAATGTAAACTACAATTTAAAATTAAGTTGCTCTCAGCATGCAGGGATATGCAGAAGGGTGACTCTACATTCATAGTTACTGGAGAAATTAGTCAGGATTGTGGCCAGGATCAGAAAACTAAAATACCCTAAAACTGTTGGGTAATTATATTGTTATTGCTGATGTTTAGACTTAACTTGTAAGTCATCATCAGGGCTGAAATACAATACTCACTATTACACTTATAGAATTATAGATTAGAATGAACAGACAGAGATGAGGTAAATTATACGATAGAAAAATATTTACAGATTCAACTAAACAATACAAATATGAAAAAATATAATATAAGTTATAAATGTTAATTTTGAACATAAAAACTCAATATGTACGATAATGATGAATGGAGAGATCTCCGAGGGAAGTTTGTGGTCACATCTCAGACACCAGAACTAAATTGAGAGACAACTGGTGACAGGGGTTGGAAGGGCTTAGTTGGCTAACTTCAAAGGTGGGTAAAAATTACTGCGTTAATCCTTTCAAATGGAAGTTGGAAAGGTCGACAACAGAGATTATTTACCAGATTTTTAATTTTATAAATATTATTTTTTTGTGGTATATAATTGAACGAATATATCGTCTTATGCTTGGAGGAGCTGACATTGTCAAGCTGTTTAAATGACTCTCGTTATTTAATTTAAAATTTTAATTTTATAANAATATTATTTATAAAATATTAAAAATTTAAAAGTAAATAACGGGAGTCATTTAAAGAACTATATATACAGACGATATATTTGTCAGCCTCGGAGGTTAGACTCTCGACACTAATGCGGAGAATTTAATAACTTATCAGACTTGTCCCGGTAGCATAAGTGGAAAATGTACTGGCCCGGATAGCAGGAGATCCAGTTTCGAGTCCTGGCTGGGACAGTTAGATTTTTTATTCTGTTTTCTTGCACTAAAAATTGTTCTTATTTATCAGATTTTTTCTATTGAATTACACGAAAAATATTGCAATAAGTTGAGGAAATGTTATATTTGTCCTGCCTATCATTAATAGAGGTAGGATTGAGATTGATGTGCACACATTCCACTGATTTCATGATGTGCAACATTGGCTGATTTCGGAATGTATGCACATCAAATCTCAATCCTACCTAAACATAATTAAAAAATTAATCTCAAATAAAAACTTAACATCTTGCTTAAAACACTCATAAATACATACCATGGGGTGGAAGTGGTAGGGAAGACTGGATAGCAGCAGCCTGTGCATGTGCTCTCA
Source organism: Oncopeltus fasciatus (assembly GCA_000696205.2). Taxonomy (NCBI): domain Eukaryota; kingdom Metazoa; phylum Arthropoda; class Insecta; order Hemiptera; family Lygaeidae; genus Oncopeltus; species Oncopeltus fasciatus. The sequence continues at coordinate 163,467 of KZ808618.1, read as the reverse complement.
GAGCCTCTAATGAGTTGGCAGGTGCAAGGGCCAAGGGGTGATGCAGAGAGCTACCTCCAAACAAACTTGGGTGGCCCTTCCTGTCTTGACCTGTGCTGCCAGTTCGACCTAATAAATTCAGAGAATGAATAGCCAGAAATATAAGTCAAATAACTCAGAACATTATATCAAAATAATTGAATAAAATGTAACAAACGAAGCACTAATGACCACTAGCAGTCGATACACACTAAAAAAAAAACAAAAAACGTAACATTGATTTGAGTGGTTTTAGGCATACTTCCTCAACTAAAGTTAAAAATTTAATCATAAATTATTTAATATTTAAATAATATCTAAGCCCTCCATTTATGAGGGCTTTTACCCCCCCCCCACAATTGATGCACTATTAGTATTCAATAATCAAATGATACAAATAATCATTAAATTACAGAACATGCTATTAAAAAAAAAAAAAAAAATTTTAAAAAATGAGTCATCAACATTTAAAGAGCTCATTTAAATGAAGTTATTTATTTTTTGTAAATCAGCTACCAAAGAACAATTGAAAACCAAATTAGTAATTTTGAAAGAATGAGATANTACATAAAAAAAAAAAAAAAATTTTAAAAAATGAGTCATCAACATTTAAAGAGCTCATTTAAATGAAGTTATTTATTTTTTGTAAATCAGCTACCAAAGAACAATTGAAAACCAAATTAGTAATTTTGAAAGAATGAGATAGCCTAGGGGCTCTCAAGTATTCTATACACATAAGGTTAGCTTAAGATGGTGTCCTGAAAATTATTCAGAGGAACTGACATTTTTTAACTATTATAACATTTTTTCAAGAGACAAGATAGTGGGAACAAGAAGTATAAACTTCTATTATATGCAGGTTTTACTTATAATTTATGAAAAATAAGTTTTAGCTATAAGTGTATATAAAGGTAATTTTCTAAAAAAAAAAATAATTACCCGAGGGAATGATAAGAGTCGAAGGAGAGAGTCTATCACCAGAACTATGGTGATGATGATGGCTGTGTTGATGGTGATGAGTATGGTGACCCTGGCCATGGTTTGTAGAGAGAGTGGAGGAAGTTGTCTGGGAAACTGTTGCTGATACATGAGCAGACACCTGTTAATTGAGGAATATTGTTTTGAATGTATAAATTTTAGAAAAAAATTACTTTGAATGCATATTTTTAATTGTAAGGATAAATATATTGTAAAATTAAACATAAAAAGATATGCTACAAAAACCTTAAGTTTTATATAAAGCCTCCACCAAGTTTACAGTTACAAGAGGAGAATGTCAGCTTACTGACTTTTATTTTCTATATTTTACATTTTAATGAATAAAATAAAACCAAATTCTGATTAAAAATAGTTGTGATAAAAATCCTGAGAGAATATAAAAATACCTTCATGAAATTCAAAATCAATATACAACCAAATAGGTGACACGATCATATCACTAATAAGTCTTGAAGATTTCAATGAGATACTGCAGGAAATACAGGAAAAATGACAAATTAAAAAAAAAAGTGTTTTCCAATGCCAATATTTTGGAATAAATTGTAAGGTTTCATCAAGGATAACAATAAAATAAAACCAGATTCTAATGAAACATAAGCACAGATGTTATTTCCTCAAAACCACACAAAAAAAATCCTAATTTTTTGAATGCCTTAACTCCTACCTTACCCACAATTGAGACTAAAATTTATAACAGACCTCCTCATTTAAACTGAAACTTGATTTATTTTTAATTAAACATAATCACTGGCTGGTACAAAAACTACTTACTCTGGTTGACTATATCACTTTAAATCCACCCAACCATAAATAAATAAATAATGTCTGACCTCATTTATCACTCCTCATATTATCAGATTACATTTTCTGCAAAAAGAATATTAACCAAATTAAATCCACTCTCAACACTCATAAATATTCACACTAATTACCAATAACCTTATTTAAATTCCAAATTCCTCCTCATATAAACTCTTATTATTCTACCCCCATAATTAATCTTCTTTTTACTGGCTTAACTTCTAAATACGCACAATATAGCCTCAATGTAAAGATAGCGAACAAAGTAAGGTTACATGTTGGCATTAGAAAATTAATATTTCACATTTTTTATATAGTACTTTTTCTATACCTAAAGACTATATATATTGAAAAAATCTATACTATAGATCTATACTATAAGCATTGAAAAAATATCTTTAATAATCATCCCATGGCCTAAATGATTTCATTGATTGGTAGAAAATAATAAGTGAAAACTTATTTTTCTTGAAAATAAGATATTTCATTTTTCAAGTAATTAATTTAATTATTTTTAAAATAGTATTTGAAGTTTACTCATTTTCTTAACAGTAATCTTTGGAATGGGTATTTACATGTCAATTAATAAAATATTTTTAAGTAAGCTAGAACTTTTCTTGTATTTTAACATTAGAAAGAAGAAGATAACGCATTTTCCAAAAAAAAATGAAAAAATATTGTCAAATAGTAATTATAACAGACATATGTCCTAAATCAAAATAAATCATAAAGTACTGATTAAAAAATAACAATCAATAAACAAAAATGTTACACACATTTAAATATACAGGAAATTGTACCTATGAAAGAAAAATTTTCACCCTAAAAACATTTAAACAAAATATATATTATTTTTTTGTGGATTACAAAAAAACAAAGTGAAATACTCAGTGTCACAATGCTAAAATTTACATTTTAAGTTTTAATTTCAATTAAATCCCATTTTTAAACTTTAGATTATTCTAAATAACAAAGTAAATTATTGAACATTAACTTCATGTTCCCATTATATTGGAAAAAAAGCATGATAATACTGTGAAAACTTTTTATAAGAAAACAGTTGAATATCATCAGGTATGCATAATAAGTATTCTAAACTCGATTTGGCTTGATGCTACTCCATTTGGTCAAGAGAGTTAATAGGATACACTACTTTTCCCTAATTAGCCTAATCTTCAGATTTTATTTGTACCCTATTTGTACTTAATTGTAAAGGTTAGAGTTATAAACATTTCAATTAAAAAAAAAAAAAAAAGACTCTTTATAAGGGTGATGATATGTTTTCTTGATTTTGGAATTTATGATTATAACACATTATAATAGTTTATTCAACATACTTATAACAATATATTTAAGAAAATTTCATCAGTATTTAATAATTATATTCTTAAAATACTCAATTAGATGCTCAAACTATATTGTTTCTAGCTAAAAAATTTTTTCTACATATTTCTTGCATTAGATAATGCAGTAAGTGCCTCTGATAATGGTCTCAATAATAGTGACTAGAAAATTGCTTATACCAAGTTAAGCAATTTACTCGTCACCATTGCTTCATTACCAGTAATTACTTCAATAAGATAGTTATTTAGTTATTTATTTTAATGCATTATACAAAAATGGCATATATAAAGATTAGTTTAGTTTAAATAGAGTTATTTTGAAAAGAACATACTATTCAAATGTTGGATTTTAACTAAATTATTGGTCCGATTCTGTTAAAATGGATTGATTTCCAAATTATTATTTAAGTTTATAGTTTTGAGTTTTATCTCAAATCAAAGATTGCAATCACTAGACTAAAAATAATTTTTTATTTAAATCTTTCATTCAAAAGTAATTTTGGAGAATTAAGTTTCATTTTAATTAATATGCACTGCGGCAGCTACAGAATAAAACAATATTTAATACCCATGGAAATAGAAGTAAACCTCAATTCTGAATTGTTCAATATAGAAAGTTAAATGAACCCAACCTATAATTTTATATTTACACAGTACACACTAAATAAATTAAACTAAAACTTAAAATTCATTTCTTGCATTCTGAAGATTACTCTAAAACATTTAAAATATATATTCCATTAATCAAGAGATAATAAAAACATTGGAATCCAACATGATGAGGTTTCCTTTTTTATTAGTACTTTTAAATATCACAATTGTTGTGAGAATAGTATAAAACAATTTAAACAATTACAAAGGAAATTTATAGAAAAATATAGAAGAACTAAAATGTATCCAATAACAATTACCTGTGATGAGGGTTGGAGGGATGGACTTCCATTCCTTTTGCTAGAGTTGATCTTATGCTGAACACTGGAAGAGCTACTTGATGATGTCGAATGAGTAAGTGTAAGACCATGGGGTTGGTTGGAAGATTTTTCAGCATGATGAATAAGAGTTGAAGAGGAAGTCTGTTGATGATGATGAGTTTGAGTTATTTCCTGAGTAGTATGATGATTTAGGGCTTCGTCTCGAGTCTCCACCTCCCTTATTGATCGGGAAGTAACAGAATGAGATGTCATCATAGTACTGGATTCAAGTGGCTTGCTTTCCCGAGAAGGTGGTGGTATGGGTTGGGGAATGGGATAAGGTCCATAAGGGAATGGATAAGGATAATAAGGATGGTGAGCATGGTAAGGACTGTGATGTACAGCTGCTGCATGGGCAGCAGCAGCTAAAATTGAATGGTGCATAAGAGGATGATGAGGATGGTGCATGGCAGGAACAAAAGGATGAGGGTGAGGGAGGTGGGGAGACACTCGACTAAGTGGTGAGGGTTGTTGGGATGGGTGCATGACTGGCTGAGGTATAGTAGAAGGTGGAGTAGGATGGGTAGGTGAGGGAGCAATTAAGGTAGAAGTAGTTGGAGGAGGTGGGGGTGGAGGGAATGGTGAACCTTGTGACCGAGCAGCAGGAGTTGGAGAATTTGATGATTCAGCGACACGATTAACAGGAGATTTCATTGGAGAGCTCGGCCTATTTTGGATAAATTCTGGCTCCTTCTTTATATTTTCTATCGATGGTCCTAGGAACGGTGAATTTGAAGGATTAGATTCACTCCTTATTGGTTCACTTTGAGATGACATAGAAGAACTAGATGTAGTTGGTAATAGTGGCTGTGATATTGATGTACCAGTATACCCTGGAACTTTCACTTCTTTAAGAGATTGAAGGGGATCAGTTGTGGGAGGCATTTGATCAGGTGCTATAACCTCTTGTTTTATTTTCAAATTCTGAGGTTCATTTTGCATTATAGAATAAGGTGGTGAAGAAGTATGTTTGTCACTCACTCCTCTAGAATGAGGATAAAAATGGGGATGGCAGAACTGTGCAAAAGGAATATTAAGACTGTTGGACTTATCATGTTCAATTGGGGGATAAGCAGGTACAAGAATTGACTGTGCCATTGGCGATTGTTTGCCAGTCTCTAATGGCGCTTGGGGAGAGTTAGTGGCAGGTTGAGAAAAGGATGGTAGTTGAATCGAGCTCTGTGGCTGGGGGTCAGAGGTATTTTGGGAATCAGTATTAACTTCAGGCTTTCTTTCTCCTTGCTGACTCTGTTCCTGATCTGAAAGACCTGGTTCTATTTTTATTGAAGAAGTAGCAACTGTGGGTTGCACTATACTAATTGTACTAGAATTACTAGTAGATGTTGTTGGGGCAGTTGTAATAAATCCTTCACTACTCTGAGTGGCTGTAGAAGCAGTACTAGAAGGTCCTTGAGTCTCATCTTTTGGATGGACAATATTGTCAACTGAGACTGGAAGCACCATTACATTTTCTGGATTTTCGAACAAACCCTCTTTCTTTACAGTTAATTTACCAGGGGATGGAATATCTTCAAAAGCTTTAGGCAAAGGTCCATTGCTTGTTTCTATCTGTTTAGAAGGCGGTTGAAGGGATGAAAAGAAATCTTCAGTTTTTGGCTTGAATTCAGTTTTGCCTGGAGAGAGAGGTTTCTTATCTTCCTCCTTGGACTGAGGAAAGGTATGGGATGGAGATGAAGGGAACTCCTCCTTACAGGGTTCTTCTTTGATGGTTGGTGCCTGAGGAGCAGAAACAGTTTGTGGTTCCGTAGGGCGGGGAGAGGGTGAAGCCTTGCGATCGGGAAGGTCCAGCATGGCTGACAAATTGAAGCCCTCCTCAGTGGACGGTTGCTCTTTCCTCACCTCCTCTGCCCCATTATTTTGTGGGGCAGTTGACTGAGAGACAGGCTGAACATTGTCAACAGTGTCCTCATTTGTTTGCTCTACATCATCAGCCATTGAGCCACTGTCTGTGGTGAGGCTTTCACAAGGACTGTCTGCGCGTTCTCGCTTCTTTTTGAAAAGAGACACATCTTCTTCCTCAGGGTTCTCAACATTTCTTTTCCTATTTTTCAATGGAGTTTCTGGTTTGCCCTAGAAACAAGAAAATCAATAAGATTAAAATAATTATAAACTTTTTTTTAAATATTAATAAGAATAACTGAATTTATTCTTTTTAACCACAAGTATAGAGATATATAAAACAAGGAAATAACACAAAAACAGATATTTCAAAAATTAATTTCAACTATAATCAATTTTTTAGTTGTTGAAAGTAAAAATTATATACTTAAAAAATAAATCATTTGAAAAATACCAATAACAAACAATATCATCCATTTAAAAAATATCAATAACAAACAGTATTATCAGTTAGAGAGTTCAAATCCAAATGTTATCACTACATTTCAGAAATTTCACTCCAAAGGTTTCATTAACTTCTGCAGAGTAAGAATTTTTTCATCACAATTCACATTATGGAAATTAATTAGGGCTAGGGTAACATCTGAAAGTAAGGAATAGAAGCTCATTGAGAACAACTGAAAGGTAAAAAAATAGTTCATTCCAAATTCTACGATGAAAATATTTTTCTCTTTAAAATAATATTTTAACTTATTAATTGAGAATTAATAATTTTTAGAAGTTTTGAAATTTCTATATGAGAGAATATTATTTATATGTAATATATACATTATATTTGAAATTTCTATATAAGACGTATATTACTAGCTTATTTTAGATATTTAATATTTCTTAGTTGTGTGAAACAAATGTCAACCTCGCTTCTTAGTTGCTACTTCTACTACCAGGAAAGTTATAATGAATGAAAATCTCTGTAAAAGAATTGGTTCAGTGGTCTTAATGTGTTCATTTGAAACATTTATAAGATTTAGTTTTTACTCTATACAAGATTTACTTTGGCAGTAATATGAAAATAGTTCTTCTAGCTTTCTGTTTACTTAAAGAGTAGGATAAAAAAAAATCTTTTACTTGAAAATAGCAAGGAAGAAAGGGGAGTTAGTGAGTATGTGAAAGGTAAGAGAGACATTCTAATTTATAAAGAAAACTGTGTTCAAAGATTTATTTACTGTTAAATTCTAATATTTTATTAATGTACAGTTGGAAAATAAATTCTAGCATTAATAATTAATTTAATTAATAAAGGAGTTTCATATAATAATAAAAAATAATAATGACATTCAAAAATGTATTTAAAATGGAAATCTATTAAGTGTATACAAATATTAATATTGTTTTCTAATTTTGTATAATAAATAATTTTAAAAGAATACATTAAAAGAGATAATGATTGAAGTTTTGAAATGCTCAAAATCAAATTTTTTAATGCTTCCCCTACCTTTCCTTTCCAAACATTTTGATCTCACAGTGAGCTTAGTAATTTCCTTTTAGGCTCATTGATATCCTTGGTTTTGAAAGATAAAATATGTCTTTTACTCTTATTTATGCCTGTCTTTAATGAAATGAGAAACACAGCATCTGCTTCATTAACTTTTTTTTTTTTTTTTTTTTTTTTAGCATTAAGAATTTACAACATTAAGAATCGAGCCAACCAACCTTCAACCTTTATAATTAAAAACAAAGCCTCAACATAAATTATCAATTATTATTGATTTGCATTACACAAATTAACTTTAAGAGGCCAAAATAACATTTTTAGATTAATTAAAAATGTATCTGGGAATCTTTGTATTTTTATTTTTTAAGTTGAAATTTGAAGAAAAAAACAAAAAAAAAAAAACTTGTTTTAACTGCATAATTTATTGGCATAGAAACACGACAAGAATTATTTTTGTAAGGAAAATGAGTATTTACCAATAAGAAAATTTAAGTTTAGGATAAAATATCATACCATCAAGTATGATTTTATGTATTAATTTGTGTACTCATAATGCAATATAATAAAATTGACTGAAAATTCAAAATACTAAGCAATTAGGCGCAATAGAAATTGAACAATTTTTCAAATTAATATCCCTGCATGTTCAAATCACTAACCCCTACATCCTCCAGGAAGAAGCTAAGACATTACAGCAACCTTTTAAGACTCCCCCCCCCCTCTGAGGGAAATCGTCATTACCTATATCAAGATAAGGTTTATTACAACCCCATGATATGATCAGCCCTATTAATTTAAACCCAATCATGATCAATTTTTGAAGGGAAAAGAGAAATTTGTCTACTTCAAATAATGAAATGTTTAGGCAGAATTTTTTTTTATTTTTTTTTATTTATTTATTTTTTTTTACNCACACACACACACACACACACACACACACACACACACACACACACACACACACACACACACACACACACACACACACACACACACACACACACACACACACACACACACACACACACACACACACACACACACACACACACACACACACACACACACACACACACACACACACACACACACACACACACACACACACACACACACACACACACACACACACACACACACACACACACACACACACACACACACACACACACACACACACACACACACACACACACACACACACACACACACACACACACACACACACACACACACACACACACACACACACACACACACACACACACACACACACACACACACACACACACACACACACACACACACACACACACACACACCACACGTGAGTGGAGTGTGTGTGTGTGAAAAGATACATTTTTGTGTGTGAAAATGTGTGTGAATATAACATATTGTATTTTTTTTTATTATCTTATTAATGTTCAATTAAGATTAATATTCATATTTGAATATCTAAATAATTTGTAAGAAAATAAATCTGAATAAAATTGAGGTGGAACAGAGGTAGTCGTTAAATTTGTTTTATTCATTTTCTGTTCAAGTATAGGCAGAGAAGATTTTTATTTTTTATATGAAACTCTCTCTTAAATAGAATTGGTCTTTGATGCAACCAATTGACCTGTTCAATTGCAATTCCATACTCTCACAAAGATAATACTATACTTTATTTATTTACTCAATATTTATTCTTCTCATGCTTAAGTTCTTTACAATAGCTGGCTACTATTATTATAACATCAGCTTTAAGAAAAATCATTATCTATAAGTAATATTTAAGGCAAAATTTAGTAGCGAAAAATTTGTTGTATGTTGGTATTACAAGAGAATGTATAGTAAACTAAAGATGTCACAAAAGATTCTAATCATATTTAATAAAACTAGAACTTCTTCCCACTTCTAGATATTCTTTTATTTTTCCCCAAAAAACTATTTTAATACTTCAATAAAAGAGAATCATTTAATCATTAATAATTAATGACAGTTTCCTCAGTGATGAATGACAGGAAGCTTGACTTACCGTGGTCTCCTTAGCAGCTTTGTTCCTAGTTCGCATCCGGCCAGGAGACCCATCAGGACTGTCAGACTGTACAGGTCGAAAGAGATATGGTGTCTCACGACCTGAGGAGCTCGTGGAGTTCCCGTTCGAGCTCCCATTATTGTTGGTGTTGCTCGTATTGTTGTTGTTGTGGTTATTAGTAATCACCGGTAGTTCACCAAACTTTTTGAAGTGTGCCCGGCACTCAGCACAAAGTAACGTCCTGTCCTTCGGACCCGAATTCTGGTAATCCCGAGAATCTGAACAGACAAGTGAAAAAATTAGTATTATTTTAAACAAATTTCATTTTGCTGATTAGCTTAATTTCTTCAAACAGTTCCCAAAGCTGTTTGACATCATTAGGTAAATTTAACAAGTCTAACTGAGCAAAATTAAGGCTTAAATGTAAAATGTTATACCCATCATGTTGTACTTTTATCATTTGGGAAATTTGTTTAAATCAACATATTTTGTTCTCTCAATTTTTGTTCTATTTTAATAATTTTTATATTAAATACTTGATTGTATTTAAATTATGTAGAGCAACCATAGTTTTATCTATATAAGACGTATATTACTAGCTTATTTTAGATATTTAATATTTCTTAGTTGTGTGAAACAAATGTCAACCTCGCTTCTTAGTTGCTACTTCTACTACCAGGAAAGTTATAATGAATGAAAATCTCTGTAAAAGAATTGGTTCAGTGGTCTTAATGTGTTCATTTGAAACATTTATAAGATTTAGTTTTTACTCTATACAAGNTTTTTTTTTTTTTTTTTTTTTTTTTTTTTTTTTTTTTTTTTTTTTTTTTTTTTTTTTGCAGCAGCAGCAGCATCAGAATTGCAAGACCCTAAGCCACCCTGGCACCCTAGACAATACTGTGAGCAATTTCCAAAATGTAATTTTATTTACAGAATATAATTAATAAATGAAAAAATGTTAAACTCAGTAAATATAAATTAACTACATTTGTTTTTTTATATTCTATATTAATATAAATTTAAGTTTGAAATAGACAATGAGTAGTCATCCCTTTTAATTAACATTTAGTACAAAATATTCTTCATAAGATTCAAATATTCGAAGAAGGGTTTTCTCATGAAATGATGAATTTGGGTTGTTAAGATAATTTTTGCATAAACCACAATCAACTATTTATTATAAGTATATGAGGAGAGCTTAGTCAGGGATTTGGTTTTGGGAACTGAAGAATTAAAATGGATTTGTAAACAAAAAAGTTTATTTGCGCATATATTTGAGGCGTTTGTTAGGGTTGAGCAACCAAAGAAAACATACAAAAGTAATATTGAAACAGGCCTGTATATTATAATAAAACACATGAATAAATAAATGAAATGATAAAACTGTGTGTAATCAACTAAATAAAATGTAAAAAACAAAATATATAAGAAAATAAATACATATTATGAAAGTAACATACCACATGGGAATTTGGGGAGAGAGAGACTACAGCTCTATGGTAACTACGTTTTTCATGTCTGATATGTTTTTAATGCAGGAGATTGCAGAAGAAATCTGGAGGTGGATATATTTCAAAGGGATAAGAGATATGAGGATAGGATCAGTATATTTCAAAGGGAAGGTCGGTTTGCTTTTGAGGGATTTAGTGGCCTGAGGTTGCTGGAAATGTCAATTATGGGGAAATGAGGGTCCAGTGTGGAATACTAAAATGCTATGAGGTGGTCTTATGGTGATTTTAGTATTGAGATGTGAAAAATATTACTGCATGTTGAAGGATATATATTTCATTATACAAAGACTTTATATGTCTTTGTATGTTTTGTCATTAATGGGGTTTTGTTTTATGTGTATGGACTCAGCTAAAAGTTTTGCAATATACAAACTCTTATCCAAACCCACAATTCTACAACCCCTTCAAGTTCTCTTCTTCAATTTCCCATATTAAAAACATATCAGTCATGATTTAGTTACTGTAGAACAGGAATCTCTCTCTCTCTCCATCATCACATTTGGTATATTATTTTCACAATATGTATTTTTTTCTTATATATGTTTGGTATTTAGTTTTCATACATTTTATTTATTAAACACAATTTTATATTTGATTTATTTATACATATGTTGTATTACTACATAAAGACATGTTTCTATATTACTTTTACAAGTTTTCTTTCATTACTCAGCCCTGATGAAGGCCGAAATGATGACAAAAATACAAAACTTTTTTGTTTACAAATGAGTTTTAATTGTACAGTGGACTAACCAATTTATTCGGGATTCTCCGAATCCCCGACTAACCTTTCCTCATGAAGCTCAATGGTCAATTAGTTACCTCCATATTATTAGTATATTTTCTGAATAAAATCATACAAATTACTTTTCATCTTGTAAAAGGTCTAATCCATCAAATTAATTGATTGATAAAAGAAACAAACCACTTCCTTGTCAATCTTTAAATTTGGCAATGCCTTACATAAATTTTCCCCAAGCCAGAGCTGTCTAAAATAAGCAAATTTCTTAGTATTGTAGTTGATATTGAAATATTTGTATTTGAACCTTACATGTCATATAATCCCCATATTTATTGATCTTTATCAATAAAAAAAATTGGTGAAGAGTAAAATTTTACTAAACTTAATATTACACTTGGCTGAGTAAAAATACCTAATATACTTGCACTTGACCAATAACGTCTCACTTCTATTCATCTTATTTTGCAAGATAATAAACTTAGCATTTCATTTTACTTTTAATAGCTATATGCCAAATTACATTTTAAAAAATTTTTTTTAAATAAAAAATTGCAGCTTCCTGGATATAAAATTAAAATATACAGTATTGTTAAAACCCAACTGCTAATTTTTAACTTCCCTGTGTACCTTCTAAAATATTTCTTTCGTTAATAAACTAATCAGTATTGAGTTTCATTACTATAAACTAAATATTATGCCACTGCTTAAAAAAATTTTTTTTGCACTCAAACTTAACAATCAGATTATCATCCTCACTTCTATCGGTTCAATTTAGCTCTTTAATAAACTGTATTTTTTTTTTTTTTTTTTCATTTACGCGATTGTAGCTTCGTGTATGGAGGAAATTTCGGTGTGTGGGTATCCAATTTGTCCAAGGACACCTTCCCACAAACAATTTATTTTTTCATACAAATTTTTTCAGCTTTGGTCCTTCATCAGGTGCCAGGTGAATATTGATTAATTTTCCCAAGGGGAAGACATCTCACTCTGCTTAGTGTAAAGACAAAAGGAAGTTGTAATTGCTTGATAATAAGTTTTCTAATTTTATTATTTAAATTTAATAAATTAAACAACTAGAAAATCACTCATGAAATATAGGCACAAATCAACAAGTAAAAATAGTCACATTTGAAATAATATATTTCAAATAGTCACATTGATAAAATTTTAAGAGACAAATTTCAATAAGATATCACAACTTAACACAGTGATTATTTAAGTCCTTTAATTTGATCATCTTAATTTTTGAGTGAATATGTATATCGACTGGTATCCTTCAGAAGTTCTAATTTGAATTTAGGAACACCATTACCCCTTACAGTATTGTTGAATATATAAATACTTATGATAAGCAGGAAATTGTTAACTAATTAAAATTCCTATAATCCATTGATATTATTAATAATAAGATTACTGAAGTTCATTTTTATTAATGTATAACCTGAGTTTGTACAGAAATAATAAAATTAATTGCCATTTATAAATGTATTAAGCCTAGCTCTTAAATTCAGTCAATATCGCATTTCTTTTTTTTTTTTTTTTTTTTTTTTTTTTTTTTTTTTTTTTTTTTTTTTTTTTTTTTT